>PITA01019264.1:0-38031 GCA_004023965.1 Spilogale gracilis | reverse complement strand
AAAAACTTTACAGAGGTAAAACAACCGAACTACCATGGATCCTTCCATAGTCACCACAGTTAGGTTCCTAAAACGACTAATGACAGTTACTATTTGTACAATGTCTACACATTATACCTAAACCTCACAGTAAGTCTTCACTTAACAAGTTACTGTACACTTTTTAGAGATCTTAAAAGTTAGGGCTCATAGTGATGTCACTGACATCAGTAATAATTAAATGGCAAAACTAACTTTCAAATCTGAGTCTTTCTGATTCTGAAGCCTTCCCTTGAGCTACGCTGCCTCCTTGCAAGATAACTGGCTTTTGAGACATTTAAGACTTCTGAAAATCAAGAACTGGTCAAACTTTGTCTCAGGTTAACCTTGAGAAGCCTCAAAAACAAAATAAAGACAGCCCTATGAAAGTATATAATAGCATCTGAAATGTCTTCAACTACACAGTCCACTCCTACTTACCATCTTGCCCACTTGAGACTTCTGTTCTATATAATTCTAATCCAATTAAAGAAAAAAAAGTTCACGCTTTTTTGATTTTATGCCCAGGTCACTGATTTCCCAGATCCCCTCATGAACTCAAACAGAAAAAGTGATTTTTAACTTAACTCATACCCCTCAAATATAGCTGGAAACTATCCTAACATTCACACATGAGAAAAATCCAAATACCTCAGACATAAAACAAATACTGCTCCAATTTTTCCCCTAAAACTTAACAACTAAAAGCTATAACCACTCTAACTTCATATCAAAGCCAATGCCATCAGCCCTCGGATATCTACACACATCTCTGATTCCAACATCCTGATAGAGATAGGTGTATATTCTGAGACCACAATTTTCCCTCATCTTTCATTGCTACCTAGACTTCACTGTGAAAATCTTTACCTCTACTATCTCCATTTCCACTCTTTTCCTGATTGCTACATTCTCCTCTATCCATTTTTTAAAATGCATTCCCCTCAAGAACAAATTCTCGCAAATATATTTGGATCTGCAATTTCTCCAAATTGTTGAAGTAGCAAAACTTAAATCCAGATCTAACAGTCTAACGTCTGGGTCCAAATGAAAGATTTCTATATACTATGGTTTTCTAAAGACTTCCGCTTTCAAATACTCTGGGACACATGAGAGTACTCATTCCTTAAAGTTTATTTTAAATACGGTCAGAGTAGACTAATTTTTTCAGCTTTGAATGGATTAATCACTGAAGATTCAAAGTGGCAAATACTAAGTTTCTAAAAATATACACATAGAAAATCAGCCTTAAAAAATGTACATCAGTAGAGGGAATCCAGAAAACTGTAATTTCTTACATTTCCAGAATAATAACACCTCTTTGGGGACGCCTGGGTGGCTCAGTTGGTTAAGCGACTGCCTTCGGCTCAGGTCGTGATCCCGGAGATCCGGGATCGAGTCCCACATCGGGCTCCCTGCTCAGCAGGAAGCCTGCTTCTCCCTCTCTCACTCCCCCGGCTTGTGTCCCCCCTCTGGCTGTGTTTCTCTCTGTCAAATAAATAAAATCTTAAAAAAATAAAATAAAATAACACCTCTTTGTCCAGGGATTTTTACCACAAAAACTGATTTACCTTAAATTAATCAGAAATGTGAAGTTTACCATTTTGTTCAGAAATATCTTGTAACAAGATATCTATATAAGCATATACCAAAGTAACAAAAAGTACACATTATTTAACAGAGATGAGTAACAATCTGTGTTATTCTGATGCCACATTATGAAAAATGACGTTGAACCATATTATGAAAATTTTTAAAGAAACACTTTTTGTTTCAATGCATTAAAAAGATTTAGTAGAGTTTCACTATGAGGATCTACTGTATCTTGAGTTTCCACATAGCACAAGTTTACCTGGGGTTACCTACACATTTGTTCAATAAGGCAGATAGTTAATGTAGCTATCAAGATTCTCTTCTCTATACTGGACCATAAAAAGCTGAAGGGAGAAACTAACCACATAGATATCTGAAATCTCATTAATCTACAAGCTTAATAAAGGCAGTGGATATTCACAAGTGCCTCTACCTTTCATGAATATGAAAATATGTCTGAAATTATAATGGAATAAAATTAAAAGGAAGTATTTTGGTGATTCTGATATAAACTGCTTATAAAGATACAACAGAAACTTTAAAAGTGACAAAATTAGGGCCAAGGGAAGCAAAGAATTAGTTATTAAGCTTTTGTCACAAATTTGTCTCTGAGCTTCTCATTTTTTTAACAGCCAAAATAAAGGACACCATTAATAACAAAGTCTTCTGAAGTGTGTAAGGTAAAATAAAGCATTAGCTCTAAAGATGGCATGTCCTCTTAATAGTAGCTAGTGTTTACTGAGCACCTACTATGTGCCAAGAAAGCACTGTTCTAAGCACTTTATATACATGTACTCTTCATAATAACCTTATGAAGTAGCAACTATTCCCATTTTACAGATGAAAATAAAGAGAGAAAAATTTTTCCTCCGAGTCCATGTTAAGAGAAAGTATGATACAGTATAGTTTTCAGACATTTTTGACCCCAAAATATAGTTATATAAGAAACACATTTTGCACAGCACTCTAGTACCCACATACAAAAAACTGAAGATTTCATAAAATAATACTTACTTACACTTATTATAAAGAAAAGTAACATTAAAATCAAACACGATTTATTAGTATTAAACATCACACACAAAAAAGCAAAAAAAAATACAAAACCATGAAATATTTGGTGGTTGAGACCATAAAATTGATTTCACACCTGTCACTAATGGACTGCAACCTCACGCTATGAAAAACACTGCAACAGGGACAAAGTCTCCAATATTACTACAATGAAAACATAAGTGAATTTCACAAAGCTGTTTCTCAAAACCCAGTGAAGCGTAAGAATGTACAATTCAATAAAAGCAATTTAATCAGGTGGAGCAGAATAATGTTGTTTGAGTACATGCCCTCTTGATGAAGACAGTGGATGTTCACTAAGGATTTAACTACATTTTTTTTTTAAGATTTTTTTTTTGAGAGAGAGAGAGCATGAGTGGGTGAAGAGGTAGAGGGAAAGCAGCTCCCCTGATGAGCAGGGAGCCCAACTCCAGACTCGATCCCAGGACCCTGAGATCATGCCCTAAGCGAAAGGCAGACACTTAACCAACTGAGCCACCCAGGTACCCAGATTTAACTGCACTTTTGAGCAAGAATCCTTAATTAGCATACAAGGGATACTGAGGGATCAGGAGGTTCCTCAACTTAAATATATGCATGTGTATAAATGTATTTTTCAGGCAGAAGTCCATAGTTCGCAGCAAATTTTCAAAGGGTTACTGGCTCCAAAGTTCAGAACCACTATTATAAAAGAATGAATGAAACACACATTCTTGAAATCTATGAATGTTTTTTTCTCATAACAGAGCTCTTGATAAGAACTTCGCATCAATAGCAATAGTTCAAGGATTCATTCTCTAGGAAAAAAACTAGATGTGACTATTAAATATTCCCAAGTTAAGACAGATGCACAAGTATCATTGTCGAACTCAGGAAATACAGCTAGATGGCTTTAACAATTCTGCATGGAAATTGGTGTGTAACATCTTTTAAGCTACTTTAGCAAAGAGATAAACCTTGAAAGACATGTAGAATGGATTCAGCCACATAGGATAAGGAGGGAGTACATTTTAAGTAGAGGAAAGAACATGAGCAAAGAAAGTATGTAAGGAAAATAACACGTATAGGATTCCAATTTCCAGTTTGGCAAATATACTATCTACCAATCTGTTTGCAACAGAAACAGCATGATACACCTTTGATACAGGCTACCAACAAAAAGAAGCAGAACACATAAATTAAATTAGACTCACACAAAATAAATAGCTCTATAAAATTATAAAATGCTATGCAAATCAGTTCCATCCCACTAAATCTATCATCCTTACCTCATGTTCCAAGACGGTCACTAAATATTTGATTATAACCAATTAATAATATTTACACCAAGCTAGAAATCCTATCTCTCAATCAGTGGTTCTCAATGCTTCCTACACAGCAGAATCATCTGGGAGCTTTTAAGAATCCCAATGCTCAGACTGCACACCAGACTACATTTAATTCGGTCTCTAGGGCCTAAGTAAGTTTTTGAAGCTCCCTAGGTAATTCCAATACATAGCCAAAACTGAGGACTACAACTAAAGGTATGGTATACCCAAGGAAGACACTTACATTGCATTTTCTTCTAGAAAAAAATTAAAGTAGTTGATAAAATTTAAAACTTAACTCCTTATTACTCAATAAATACAGTCATACCTAACAAGGTCTGATAATTAAGGTAAGGCTGTCATTCACTGCATATTTATTTTTATACTGATATTTTGAGTTTTGTGGAGTCACACAGTACTTCTATACTTTTTCTTTTAACTTCACAAGCACAAGAATAATTTTTTCTACAATGTATACAGTTTATCAAGAAAATTTAATGTATTCTATTTTTCAGTGAAGATTAATCAAAAATGTTGTCTTGAAAAATAGTGTATGTCCACAATAAAAATCATAGAATTTAAAACTGCTTTCAGAGTATGTAATTTATTTTCTATCAGTATTACTGTTAAAGAGACTGTGGTGGGAACAGAGATCCAAAGAGAACCAGTGCCCTGCGACAGGTGCTTCTGCAGCCATAGAAGCCATTTAATCCACAACGATTTGGTGTAAGTTCAATTAGTTTCATTTTCACAAATATGGAAAAAGGCTCTTTTGTGAAGTAAAGTGCCAGTACCAAGATTCAGGCTCAGGTATGAGCAACTCCAAAGTCTACTTCTTCTACAAAGTGTTCTTGATGCTAACTTCATGAGCATGAATTTTTAAAATGTTATTTTTATAAAATATTTTTAAAATAAACCAAAAAACCCTAAAGGCTTAAGGGTGAACTATGCTAAAATTTGGCTCACCAGAGGACATAAATATGTTCATCAGGGAAGTCAAATTTAGCCACTTTTGTGCAGAGCTTGAAATAAAGGTTTATCTGCCATATTTATGTTTAATTTCATTTTTAAAATACAGGAATAGATACCACTCTACAGAGAATCTTTTAAAATAAAGGCCTTCAAATGTCCAATCATATAAAATCTTACAAGGTACGTAATACAGTAACATGCGTTCAGAGTGCTCAAATGCCATGAAAGTACAGGTACATCTTTTCAGTGTATTATTTCATCAAAACATAGTAAGTAGTGCAAGAACAAATGAAAAGGCCCATCTGAGATTGAATGTCCACTTAACATCCAGTTTTATTTTAAGTTTTATGTCTGTTATCAGAAATGCAAACAGGTTTAAATATTTTAGTGATTCTACATTAAGCAATTTTTACTATTCCTCTTTCAAGAGTCTCAGTTAAAAAGCATTAATATTAAAAAACAAGCTTAATAAGAACCTAGAATTTGAAACTAATTACCTGACAAAATTTGATATTATAAAATGGAAACAAAACACACAAACTGGACATTAGGATAAGGTTACAGCAGTCATCCATATTGCCAATTTCAATATTCTGTGTTCATTAAAACTGCTTTATTCTTCTTTCTAATTGGCTTAATGTCACAAATCTGAATTTATAAAACAAACCATACAATAAAATGTCCTTGTTACATACATATAGTTAGCTTGAAGAGTACTACTAAATACCAAAGTTGGAAGAACACTATGTTACATAAATTAATAGGAACACACATGAGTTAAAAAGCCTGAGTCTCCAAGTAACTTATAAAAAGGATCACAACCACTATTTAATTGCTCTCTAAAAAGAGATTTAAGCCATATTTCAAAAAAATCCCTAAATTTTTCAGTTATGTTTACAAGAGCTAGCATCTCAGTTTTTGTGAAGTGTGTGTGTCCATATATACACATGCACACATATACCATTCAAAAGGAGAATAACAGCTTGTACCTACATTTTTCTTTTTAATTTTCAAAAGCACAAAATACAAACCAAAAATAGTGTCAAATTTCCTACTACGTACATTCCCTGAGACTAATCACAAAGTCAGAAAGGGAGCTTTCTGCTTCCAAAGCACCTTTTTTGGTGAGGGGGGTGGGAGAGTAATAGTATCAACACTGAGACGTATCACTTTCAGTTATGAGAACTAATACTTTCTCTATAAACTAATTATCTTACTTCAAGAAATAATTATATCAAAAGCACAACTATTTTAAGTAAAAAATTCTGTCAAATGGTTGATATAAAAAGGAATTTCAGATATTGAAAGAGCAAAAAATATATATAAAGCTTTAAATTGCATTAAAAATAAGTGATTTAAGTATTTCTATGTTTTTGCTTATGAAAATCAACCTGCCAAACTGCAGGTATTAAAAGGCAGAAAACCAGGAATTCTAGCCCTGACTTTGCCTATTAGCCATAAATTTGGGCAAATTCTCTACTTTCTCATATCTCCTCTTACATGTAAACCAGGGATTAGCCAGAAAATAAAAGAATTTCATGATTAAAAGGGCCTTCCTGATAACACAGTCCAGCCTATCCTGTTAAAAATGTAGAAACAGTGGTTTAGAGATTTTAGGGAACTGCCCTAAATTCACACAGGCACAAAACCAAATCTAATGTTCAAATCCAGTATTTATGCCATAAAACTGCTGTAAGTTTCAGAATGTAGTTATTATTTATTGACAAAGATGGCTACTGATTCATTTCAACAACAGAACAATGAAAACGAAAGCTTTTATTGTCTGGCCCTTTTGGGAATCAATATACAGGCTGTGCAGACTGCTGGCTAGGTTAAATGTAAATCAAAGAGTTCCTCTATGCACTGTATGCTATAATAACCAAGCTAATTATTATACAGAAATTATATTATTTAGCTCTCATGTTAAACTTTGAGGTTTCACAGAAATATTAAATGTGAAAAGATTCACATTCACATTCTGAACTTACCAGATCTAATTCTATTTAAAATAACTCTTGAAAATTCTACTGGTGCTTCAAGAATTCTAATTTTAAAAACTAAGATTGATATCATGTAATACTACAAAAAACGTCAATAAGTGCACTTTTAAAATTTAAGATATGCAAATTTTCATTCTGTACCCTGTTAAAGCACATGTAATGGAGACTATTCTAAGAATATAGATAATATATTTCTCTCTGCATCAGTTACTATACTTCTAGTTTGGATACTCTCTCGAGAGTCCAGATGTTTTTGACTTTGAGATGAATAGTCACTTTTGAGAATGACTAAGCTTATTATCTCCTAACAAGAGATCCTATCAAAGCCAAGTGGACTAGAAATTCTTACTATTTGTGGAAAACATATAATAAAGACCCCAAAGAAAAGGAAATCTAAGAAAATAAAATTCTGTTAGTGTTTCCTCCCTTTGCTTTTCTTTTAGTTGTTAAGATCAAAGATATCTGATCATAACACACATATCTAAATGAAAATATCTAAAGGCACATTAATATAGCATCAACCTGCCCAGGAAGAAAGCTTAAAATGCTATAACAAACACAAACAAAATACCACCCCCATACCATCACTGTTTAAAACTTTAAATGGCGAATTGGGGAGGTACCTAAGTCTACACTTCCAAGTCAAGCAAACTGTTAACTGCTCAGACTGATTACTATTTGCAATGCATTATCATATCTAACACATCTGCTTCTCACTACAGTCCTTGGGATAGAAATTATTATTCCCATGTTACAGGCTCAGAGAGTATAGAGTACCCATCCAAGGCTGCATGCTTTGTAACTCTAAGATTCAGAACACAAACCAGAATTCTGCAGAGGGGAATCAGAAGTAAAAGCATAGTAACAACAAAGGAGATGGTACTTCCCAAGACAGCTGGTAGACTCAATGAAATGGCTGCTTTATGCACTGTAGTTGAGATGAAACATTTGGAAAGATTCACTGCAATTCAATTTTATAGTTTCTAACTACTAGCTCAGAAGAGTAAATTTTATTCAATAAATACTGAGTAACACCCAGGGACTTAATAGGGTGTGACAGGAGAAAGAAGAATTAAACCGGCAGCAGTAGGGAGAAAAAAAAACACTTACTGAGGTCCCATTAGCATGGTTCCATGCAATTTATAATGTAGCATAAAAAGCCAGAGAGACGATAGGCAAGGTGTGAGGTGACAGGGCCTGACTCAAGATTTTTAAAACCCTCAATTTCTACAACAGAAAAGCATAATTGAGGGGGCAAAAAATATGGTACAATCTAATAAAAATTTATTATCTTATTACTAGACAAAACAACACTGATGATCTAAACATCAGGGAGTAGCCAATGTTTAAAAACAGCCTTACCTTAGGTCAGGTGATTCGGCCCTCCCATACCGGTCCTGCCACTTCCCAACGCTGGAATTGGCTTTTCTGGAGGCAGTACTTGTCTGAGACTGAGAAGAGGTGCTGTTTCTGGCGAGATAAATTTTCTATGTTTTTTCTTATATATTGTTGTCTCTGACCCCCCTTGTTCTATTTTTTTTTCCTTTTCTTTGACATGCTTTGTCTAAAGTCCTTTGGCATGTTCCTATTGTATCATTCTGTCCAAGGCTCTGTGGTACTAAAACTGCCAATAGGTATTTAAGTATAAATGTGCTATCAACATTTTATTAACTTTAGAATATTTTTATAAATCTTTTTCAAAATAATACGTTAAAACACAAAATAAGAACCAAGGGCTTATCAGGTTATAATATATTTATCAAGAAATAACTTTCTGTGCTTTTATGAATAACATTAACTTCTGTGGTTTCACAAAGCCTTATTCAAAACTTTAGTATTTCATTCCCTATGTTCTTTCAATAACAGGTACAAATAGTGTACCAGCTATCAGTAACACTCTGTTGTGTTTTATAAAAACCTACACTTCATATATTTCATAAAAATTCCATTTCAAAATAACTCAAAATAAAATTCAAAAGAAAGTTAATTTTATCCATAATGACATACTCCATAAAAAGTTCACCATTTACACTCTTGCCAGTCCTTTAAAGGACTGATAGACACCCTTTCGACAGGAACTTTATCTGTAGGAAAAATATATATGTTTATGTATCTGCTTATTTATGTAAAAAGAAACACAGGAAGAATAAACCAGAAACTAGATAAAATGAAGTTAATTATTAGCAGGAGTGAAAGAAATTGGGGCAAGTGACAAATCTGAGTATACTTGGAACTCTGTTAAATGTTGTATATATGTAAAAAATAAATCAATAAACATGGAGGAAAAGAAAAGCTGAATACAAATAGATGGATCAGGGGCACCTGGGTGGCTCAGTTGGTTAAGCAACTGCCTTCGGCTCAGGTCATGATCCTGGAGACCGGGATCGAGCCCCACATCGGGCTCCCTGCTCGGCGGGAAGCCTGCTTCTCCCTCTTTCACTCCCCCTGCTTGTGTTCCCTCTCTAGCTGTGTTTCTCTCTGTCAAATAAATAAACAAAATCTTAAAAAAAAAAATAGATGGATCAAATGAACACAAAAAATGGATCAAATTATAATTTAAATGATTAATATAAACACTGTGAAGGAAAACTTCTGAGTATTTTAACCATATACCCTCAGCCTGGAAAAAAAAAAGGAAAAGAAAAAAAGAATTCCAAAGAAATCTTGAACTCTACTTAATAGGTTTGGTTTTCACTTAATGGCAGGTGAAGTCCTGATCTACTCTGTGTGTATTTTAGGATTAAACAAGTAAGAACATACAACAAAGCTGGTGGGAACTAGGTTTTTCATGTGATAAAACAATAAAAGCTGCAAGATGGAAAAAGGAAAGGGAAATAGAAACCTATGGTGTCAAATGTGAAATTAAACATGATGACTGCGTGATTAAAATTATACATAAGGCAATTTCATGCTGAAATTGCTTGTTTTCCTCCAGCTGAAAAAGCCTAGAAACCCTGACACTCCCAACAACAATGAGCATAACTGGGGCCAAGATTTTCATTTCTAATCATTTCCCACTAAAAGGCATTAAGGTGCTTTCAAGAAATGGCAGCTTCCAGGGAGGGGCAGAGAAAGAACAAAATAGAAGGTAAAAAAAAAAAAAAAAAAAAAAAATCCTCAAAAAATGATGGAAAAAATCAAAAGGTCACCAGGAGCTACTCTGTCTCACACATAAAATAAAAACTAATGCATCCAGTAGATAATAAGTAGAGGTGGGAAACCTTATTTTTATAGGAGAATGTCAAGTAATTATTAAGAAAAGTAAGACTTAAATATCACTCAATAGCCATTTTAGTAGTAATGGGAGAAAGCAAAAATCATCAATGGGTGCTAAAATTCTGGGGAAGTTTAAAAAGAAATAGGATAGATATAGTCTTCTCAAAGACTATTTAATACAAAGAGTAAAAATAGTAACTCTGTAGGGCAAAAACTCAAACACCACACCACAATTAAATGATTAAAGCTATCATCACTAACAATGGGGCAAAATGACACCATGTACCTCCAGGCTGATGCACTGAGGACACAATATCACTTATGTAGTTTCCTGCCTAAAAAGCAAAACCAAAATCCAAAAAAGAGGAAATATCAGGCAAACTCAGACTGAGGGATGATTTACAAAACAACTGGACAGGTACTCATCAAAATCCATAGTCTATAAATATAAAGAATGTGTGAAAAATGGTCTCAGATTAAAGAATAAGGAGATAAAAAAGGTAATTATAATTGATGTTCCTGGACTGAATCCTAAATTCAAGAAAAGAACTTCCATGAAAGACATTACTGAAATAATCAGCTAAATCTATGGTTTGTGTATTAATGTACGGGCTCATTAGATTTTTCTCATGTTGGTAACTGTGTCTGATGATTATGTAACAGAGTATCTTCATTCTTACATGCTGAAGTATTTAGAGGTTGATGGCTAATGATGTTCATAACTAATAAATGGTTCAAAAAGGAAAATATTTTTGGTAAATTATAAAGCAAATATGGCCAAATGTTAACAACTGGAGAATTTGGATGCACACAGTCCATTGAGTGTTCAGCTTGTGAAAATTTATTAGGCTATACATTCTTGACATGTATGAAAACTTTTAAAGATTAAGCAAAATATTCTGATATATTAAATATTAACATTTTACTTAAGTATGCCAATTTGCTGGGCAATATAGAAAGTTAGAAACCTACCATTTCTACCTATAAAGTACAAAGAACCAATAAAAAAAGTTCTGTGCAAACATACCAACAGTCACCTACACATTAATAAGGCAATCTAAGATTCTTAACAAAGGAAATATAGGGGTAAGATCAGTAGCACAGGTGATTACTACACTATTTGTTGTGTAGTCTCTGTTATGTCGAGTGACATTCCTGTATTCTCCCTGAAGCCAAAAAAATTTCACTTTCAAACATGTCTCTCTAATTTCCAGAAATATAAAGACTAAAACAGAAAAAAACACAAATATTTCTTTAGGGAACTACTTCACAATGAACGAAAGTATGCTTTTGATGAAGATGAACCCAGAAAACACACCTTCCTAATGAGCAATGGGTACTGTTCTTCATATCAAAAAGTGACAATATTGACATGTTAGGTATGTTTCTATAGGTTGTGGTGGCAATCCACTTTTTTGGCATTAGTGAAAAATCTGCTAAATGTTTCTATCATTTCTTTACTTCCTTTTTACTGTCTCCTCACTTCCAGTAATCTCCCTCTCTCCTTAAATCCATGGTCATCCACCATTTTAATCACTTCAAGGGCCCTCTCACCTATCTTGCCCCTTTGTCATACCTGCCTGGTATAAATGCAACCCGCTAACTCCAACTCTAGCTAATCTTCATGAACATATGAACATCTGACAAGGGCAAAAGACACATTCTCATTTTAAACCCATAGCCATTACCTCCGGAAAAGGTGGGAATGTACCGTCTCTCTGTGCCAATTTTTCACTCTACTAATTCATTCCCATCAGCATATAAAAATGCTGTAATTTCTCCCATTTTGAAAAAAAAGACTTCTCTTGATGGCACGTTTCTCTCAAGGTGGTGCCTCGCAATCCCACTCCTTTCCCCTAGTTTATTCACACACCTCCAAATAACTATTTCAGAATTTCTCTTCTCTTCTCAAACATTCAAAACCCACTTCCACACATCCTCACGTTCACCAGTAAGTCTGCATCCTTTGTGCTGGGAAAAACTGAAGCCATCAGAAGAGAGCTTCCAGTTGTTTCCATCAGTATTATCTACCCATCACCCTTCACCATGTCCTGTCTTCTCTCCTATTACAATGAGTGAACTGTCCATTTCCTTTTTAAGGCTAACCCCCCACCTTGCATATTACATCCTGTCCCTCTGACTTTAAGGACATTGTTTTCACAACTGTCCTTTCTTCCTTCTTGCATCATCAATATCCCCTTTTGTAATTCATTCTAAGTCTACAAACATGCTGTAATTTCTATCATTTTAGAAAATACATCCTCCTGATCCCACATTTCCCTTCAGACTATCTCTCTGCCCCCTCAAAAAAAAAAAAAATCCTCAAAGAAGTTTTTTGTATTTTCTCATTCTAATTCCTTTCCTTCCATTCTCTTTTGAATCCATTCCAAAAACTCTTTTTTTTCAAACTTCACCTTGTACCACTAAAAATGATACTGGTCAGGACTACCAGCAATCTTTACATGTTAAAATCCAAAAGTCAGGGCACCTGGCTGGCTCAGTCAAGGGGAGAATATGACAATTTATCTTGGGGTTATGAGTTCAAGCCCATGTTGGGTGTAGAAATTACTTAAATCTTAAAAATAAATAAAATCTAAAAATCATTCTCAGTCCTCTTCTTCTTGGCCTATCAGTATTATTTGGTAATTAACTAATCCTCTACTTTGAAACACATCTTTTACAAGACATACACTGGGTGTTCTTCCTCTGTCAGTGGTCATTCCTCTCTATGGATCTCCTCCTCCTCTTTCATCCTTATTTTTCAGACCTAGAAGGAAGCACCTGAAGGCTCTGTCCCTCTTACCACTTCTCTATCAATACTTAACTCCTTAACAATCTAATTCACTTTCACTACTTCATTTAAATACAATTTCAACACTGACAGCTCCCAAATTTCTATCCCCAGCCCATACCTTTCCCCTCAACTCCAGATCCATGTATCTCCTTCCTATGCAAATTTTCCACTTACAGGTCTAATAGACATCTCCATTTTATTATGTCCTAAACTGAACTCTTGGTCTTTCTCCCATGAAAAGGACTCCTCCTGCAATCTCTTCCACCTCAGATGTAAAAGATCCTCACCATCTGCATCACCACCACTTTGGTCCAGGTGATCTCTTGCCTAGATAACTGTTACAACCTCCTAACTGGTCTCCCAGTTTCTGCCCCTAATCTCTCTATAGTCTGATCTTAATAAAGCAATCAAGATTTTTAAAACCTATATAAAATTATTTCATTTCTCTACACAAACTCTGACAGTGACACCCCTTTTATTTCACTTACAGGAAAAACCAAATTCCTTATAGTGTACAATGCCCTATATAATCTGGCCCAATGTTGTTTTGTTTTGTTTTTTTAAAAAAAGGAGGGGGCAGGCAAAATAACAGAAAACCTACTACTCATTTCTAAATAGTTTAGCTAGCAAACATCTATAGAGTATTATCTATGTAGGTACTACTGTTCTAAAACATTTCACATAAATTAAATCATTTAATATACATAACTACCCTTTGAGAGATGATTATTACTACATTTTACAGATCGGGAAATGAAAGATAAGGGGATGTGCTCAAGGACACACAGCCAGTAAGTAATATAGCCAGAATTTGAACCCCAGAAGTCTAGCTCCAGATTCAAAGCTCTTCACATCATTCCATACTGCAGAACATGATAAACTCAGTGATTGAAAGTGACCTCTTTTAAAATATGAAAAAAACTAAAAGACTACATATTAAAAGGATCAGTATTCCTCCACTCTCATACCTTCTTAGCCAAACATTTGATTAGGTTTCATTTAGTTTAAATAATATATGGACAAGACCATGACTAGTAATTGTTAGGATGAGAAGAGATAATCAAAATCCAAGATGGCTTTGTGACATTTAATTTTGGCTGAAAGTTTCAAGATCTTTATCTTAGAGCTAAACCACATGTTCCCATGCCATCTCTTCCTGCATTTTTATATTATGAAATAGTATCTCTTACAGCAATTCAAAATTGCAAAATAATAAAACCAGAAAAATGTATAAAATAAACTTAAATAAATATCACAGAAGGTAAATGATCTGGTTGAGAACTAGAAAGAGTTGTTCCCGGCCCAGAGAAATAACTGATTAAGTCATCTTTATCTAACTCAAAATTAAACTGCTAACATCCAACTTCCCTAGTTTTAGCTTACTCTTTACCATTTTCCTAGTAATAGACTAACCATTTGCCAGCGTATCTGCTTCTTAAAATTGGTACCTTGTGAAACTCAAAGTTAGGCATTATCAAAACAAAGAAGGAAAAGAAAATGTTTTAACCTGAAAGACTACCCAGGCTCAAATCTCTACAGTCTTTTACTAAAATTAGTAAAACATATTTAGTTCAATAGATCTAGACTTAGAAAGCCCAATAATTCTTTATGTAAGAATAATAAGCACAGAAAAGAGCAAGACTGTTGTTATCATCATCTCTTCTGAATATAAGATTATCTTTTTTATATACATGTAACTATATACCATGCTTCCTTTATTGCTTACCTACTTTTTTTTTTTAATGGGAAGGCACCCAGAAGAGTTTTTCACAGAGAATTCATTTTGTACTAAAACAACAAGGAATGTTCCAGTTTTTTTGCAGAACATTAAGCGCTTTTATAACTTATAGCACTAATACAAGATGAAGATACCAATGCCTTCAATAATGGAGTTATAACTGTCTAACTAACCTGCTTGGTGGGAGTCCAGTCTTGAACAAAGAAGGAGGAGAAGTAAACTCAGCTTTTGTGGATGGAAGTGCTGCTTCCTTCTCTGAATTTCCAGTTCTTCCCTGCTGTACCTTAAAAAAAAGGGTTATTAGCTTATTTAATAGAACACGCAAACATAATACACTAAACATGTTAAAATAAATTTGTAACATCTGATGTGAATTTAAACATGAAGAAAGTTTTGTTGCTGAATATTAAATAAAATTACCCTATTTTAGAACAGCATTAGGTGAAAAGGCACCAAAGATGGCTTAGGGAATCAAAATATTCCTGAATGTTAAAAACGTTCACACTAATGTAACTTAAAAGTCCAAGACACTTGGTTATGACTCCACGTTTCAGAGTTCAAGAAAGGTCTTGATGAATTTACCACTTCTACATTTACTACCACTCAGAAAAAAACTACCACCAGTGGCCATTTTAGCCATTCTGACCATTTTCTATTCAGACTGTGATTTGCTCCAACATGAATATTAATAACCTATTCCTCAGCTTCCACACCATTTATTTCCCCCTCATCAATAGTACCACTGTTCTGTCAATTCAGTAACATAGTCAATGGTATCTTAATAACCTCTTTTCTCTCTTCATTTCACTTTCAAACCAGTTATCTACTTACTCCATAATTTCTCCCAGATTTAGCCATCCTTTCTGCTCCTAGCAGAGCTTTTCAGTATGGTCCAGTCATACTCTTTTACACTGGTGAAATTCTTCTTTGTGTTCTTTTGCCTTTATACTCACCTTCCTAACTTAAATCATCATTTCTTAAATTTAAGCTATGTTGTCCTACACTTAAATAACATCACATGATACTTTATGTCCTACTTATATTCTACTGTTCAGTCTAAACTCGGGATCATTCTCTCTCTCCATGAGGCAAAGGCCAAGAAAATCTCAGACACCATGACTCTGATACATTCAAGTCACTGACTGAATTCCAGAAACCATCTATCTTTTAGGTAAACACTGTGTGAGAAAAGTAATATATTTGAACCATTAAAGTCAGATCTCTTATTAGTACTGCAGAACCCAATCCCTAACAGGTGTCTTCATATAATTAGGGCTTAATATTGACAGAGTTCCACTCCTTTAAAAAAATCCATTTAAAAGGCTCATATCTTAGTGAGGGATAACTGAGGATCAGCACTTAGAAAATGAGAACAGACCTTACCCCTGAAGCAAATAATACAATATATGTTAATAAAATAAAATAGAAAAAAAAGAAAATGAGGACAGAAAGTAAGAAATGGATTTAACAGACACTTGAAAGGTAAACTAACAGAATGTGATGACGGGAAATAAACATGATTCGCTCATCAAACATTAAATATCTCTCATCTAAAAAGCTATTACCAGAGGCTGAGACTACAGAGAGAAATACAAAATCTCAGACCATGGGACAAGACAAACCAACAATCAGAGCAATACAATAAATGCTATGAAAAAAAGTAACTGTGAGATAAAAGATGCTACGAGAACACAGAAATAGAAATGCAACAGTCTTCCTGCAAATGTCTGGAATATTGAGAGTTGACAACTGAGTCTCAACTGTTCCCCTGAGCTTCAGTAATTTATATCCAATGTCTTACATATCTAATAAGCAACTCAAACTTACCGTGGCCACCACTAATGATCCCCCAATCTGATCCTATCCAAGTCTTTTCCATAAGGAAATAGCATCCTTATCTACTGAATTGCTTAAGGAAAAAAAAAGAAATCCTAACAATTATCCAATAGATATGATCATCCTACATCAACTCTGCCTTTATGATACAAACCAAATTCAAGCACTGATTATGTCCATGCCTAAAACCCAGGTTAAATCTACTACCACTTCTCAACTGTTCTGCTAAATTTTCTGCTTTAGTCTTACCTCTGGAAAATCCATCCTCTGTATATAACCAAGCAATCTTATTAAAAGTGTAAATCAACTCATGTTTCTCCCCTGCTCAAAATTCTCCAATGGCTTCTCAATGCAAACAGAATAAAACCTAAATATATCACGACCTACAAGGATTTACACTGCATTTAGGTTTTACTCAAACCTGTATCCCAAGTACCTAAAAACAGTGCCAGGCATACAATAATTGCTCAATATATAGTATTTACTTGATTGACTTTGGGACTCAGCTTAAATGCCACATCAAAGACTTTCATAAAATTTAAGAGTTTCTAATTATATCATTTTTGGCCTAGTTATCTAATTAAAGACTACTTTTCCCCTTAGCTCAGGAAAACTAAGAATAAAAAGTCGAGGTCTATAATGCTCACTTCCTCTCCCTACTTAAGCCTTCCTGGCATAGTCAACACTCAATTAAAAACTGGGAAAGGGAAAGGGAAAAGAGTTGAAGAAGAGAAGCAGAAGAGGCGGGGAAAGAGAGAGGGAAGAGAGCACAAAGGAAAAATTATTTTTAATGGGGGAAAATCAAGAAAAGGCACCAGGAAGACACAGTACATTTTTAAACATATAAAAAAAGCTTGTCTCCTCAGTTTTCTTTTCTCCTTAATTTCTTTGTAAAATAATCTAATTATGAAAATCTCTATTTTAGCAACTCTCCTACATCAACTTGCATCCACTTGTTTGTCTTTAGATGTTACACTCAGAATTACAGACTCAAAACCTGTTTAACCAGAATGAGACTATTTTTTTTAAAAAAAACATAATCTAATATTTTGAGAAATAACTATAAGATACCCCAACAGACTTTTTAAAAAATATATTTTATTTATTTATTTGTCAGAGAGAGCAAGCGAGCACAAGCAGGGGAAGCAGCAGGCAGAGAGAGAGGGAGAAGCAAACTCTCTCTGAAGAGGGAGCCTGATGTGAAGCTCGATCCTAGGACCCCGGGATCATATCCTGAGCCAAAGGCAGATGCTTAATCGACTGAGCCACCCAGGGGCCCCACCATGACAGATTTTCTAAAAACAAAACCATATCAGGTCTTACATAACCAAACAAAAGCTGAATGAAGTCTGTAACCTTGTGAAGCTAAATATTTACCCAAATTATGCTACCAGGGTACTGAAACTTAGTTTGTGAAATTTCCTTCAACTGCCCTTCATAGCTTTATAAAAGATTAACCTTACAAGAACATACCTAAAAATAAATTTGTTAGGTGTGCTACACACAAATAATGCATTATGCAACTACTTAAACTGTTATTTATCAGAAAACTTTAATATTAATTGGGAAAACATTTGCCACATAATGTTAAGGTAAGAAAAGGAAAAGTAGTAAATCACGTAAATTATCATAATTTTATTTCAACCCACAAAAACAAAAAGACTGACAAAGCAGTAAAATCTTGGACTCTGAAAGCAAACTGAAAAATAACTGACTGAGCAGACCAGAGAAACCTGAATCATAAGTCAGCAACAAGAAAACAAAGATACTATCATTTTCATGGCAGGACCCCAAAAGGTTCAGGAATTGACAACTCTAGTTCCCAGAACATTTTAATCAACCGAGTATAAACCCTTTAGGTAGGCCACTGGAATCTATTCCCTGAAAAATCAAATCGCCACAAAAAGAAAAAACAAAATAACCCAATGATACTGATATGCGGGACTGTTAAAAAAAAAAAAAAAAAGCTGAGCCCTACAGTAAAGACTATAGCAAATTTTATTCATATTCAGATTCCAATCACCTTTTTAGAGGGCCATTCCCCTATGGCCAAGGATCAACAAAGCTTAAAGAGAGTCAGAAGCCAAAAAGAACAAACATACTTTGCAAGAAATTAAAACCTAAATGAAATGAACAATCTATCATTAATATATTTTTCTGAAAGACAGATGAGGAAAAAAAAATATTGCAATACTGCATGCATGGACAACAGGATATTACCGTTAAATACCAAAGAAAAACCTTCTTGGATATTAACAATATAACCACAGAAATGAAAAAAAGAATAGAAGAGTTATAAGGCCAAAGAATCTCCCAGATGATAGAAAATATGAGAGAAAAGAAAATTAAAGGACTAGCATGAGGTCCAATATCTGAACTGGACTTCCAGAAAACACCAAAAAGCAGAGAAAAAGCAAAAACATAATAGAAGAAAATATCCCAGAAATGGAGGATATGTGCTTCCAGATTAAGAGGGTACAAATGAATGCTTGGTACAATGGATGATAACAGACCAAGACACATAGTTGTGAAATTTCAAAACATAGTGACAAAGCTTATAATCCACGAAGGAAAATAAAATCATCTATGCATGTGTGTGCATGTATGGACATAAAAATATTTTCAGAGAATGTTGTGGGTCAAGTTTTTCTTACATATCTGTTACCGCTTCCCACTGGTCACTCTTTCCTTGCCTCTCACTCCAAATTATATACTTACACAATTGTTTTTGCATCCAAATAAGTGATTTTATTTTTATACCTATTAAACTTCACCTTTCATTTCACTAAAAACAAATATCAAAAAAATTAAAAAACCTTATTTATACTGAAGTATATAGAAGACTATACGAATGTCAAAATGTTGACAATTGTTGAGACATTATGGTAAACACACAGAGGTTCATTTGTACTCTTTTATCTACTGGTTAGTATGTTCAAAAATTTACTTAACAAAAATTTTTGTAAAAAAAAAAAAGTCATTTTAAAGAGGCTGGTAGGTGGCTTATTTCTCAGTTAAGGAGTTAAAAAGTATACCTATAAGACACTAGATCTTAAATTATGATTCTTAAATCTGTTCCTTTTTCCATTCACTAGCTTAAGATGGATTCCTCATTCATTTCATCCCTACAGTGCTGTAACAGCCCTTTATCTGGTCTTACTTGCTTTTCTCTTCCTTATATTCTAAAGCCTACCCTTCTAAAGAAGCACTTGTCAGTTTTCTAAAAATCAAATTTGCTCAGGCTATTCTCCTACTCAAGAACTTTCAAATGGCTTCCAATGGCCTACACAAATGTCTACAGGCTGGTTTAAGATTAAGGTCTTTCCCACCATGGCCCCACGTCTACCACTGCCAGGCTTCTCTCCTATAACATCTCTCATCCACCCCAACTCTCCTTTCATGCCATCTGGTTTTGCTCATCTTGCGCTCTCTGACTACAAAGTTCTTTACACTCCTCTTTTCTACTAATGAAAACTTACTCATGTTTCAGTTTTCATGTTTGAATCCTTCCAGACTCTGCACCTTAGGATAACCCACTCTATCCTCTGAACTCCCTACTGCTTTAATAACAGCACATAACATTTCTCAAAATACATCATGATTAGTTCATTTATTTATATGACACTCAGATCATAAGCTCCCTGAATACAGAGATCCTGGTCTTACTACAGTATCTAGTACAGTGCTATGCACATTAGAAGTGCTTAGATTTAACAGGAAAATTGGGTAAGTCCTTTTCCTTCTCTCTGTCTCACAAATCCTAATAACTGTCATTCAAACAGCGGATTAGTAGTTAGGAGTTTAGACTTTTTTTTCCAACCATACCTTACCATGATGCCAGAATTATATTACTTATAAGCCACGTCTAGAATTACGTTAGTTATTCAGCACTTTCTTATGCACAAACAGGCAGTAACTCCTCCAACCTGTCCTTGTTTCTAAGGCTTTCCAGTACTGAACCCTACCAAAGCCACCTCTTTTCAACTCCTTTCCAGAAGAACTCCTCCGATAAGGCTAATTTCTATTTTTTTTTTTAAACTCATGGAAATATTTTAAAGATTTACTTATTTATGAGAGGAAGAGCATGTGCATGCAAACACAAGCAAGGGAGCAAGGGGAGCAGCAGGCAGAGGGAGAAGCAGGCTCCTGGCTGAGCAAGGAGATCGATGCAAGGCTCGATTCCAGGACCCTGGGATCATGACCTGAGCCAAAGGCAGAATCTTAACTGACTGAGCCACCCAGGCATCCCAATAAGACTAATTAATTTCTTAAATAATACTCTCATCTATTATCTACTCAATTAAACTGAGTTTCTTTCTTTGCCCAAGACACTTCCTAATGTATATTTTCTTCTGTTCTCTGCACTCAAGATTCTGATTGCATATAGTTCTCTAATATTGCATCTTTATATTTTTATTATTTTTTTTAATTTACTTTTTGAGAGAGAGAGAGTGCATGCACAAGCAGGGGGAGGAGCAGGAAGGCACAGGGAGTAGGGAGCCCCACGTGGGACTTGATCCCAGGACCCTGGGATCATGACCTGAGTCAAACGCAGCAGCTCAACCAACTGAGCCTCCTAGGTGCTCCCAACTTTAGACTTCTAAAAAATACAGAAATAGAAAGAAACTATATATAACACTCAAAGTTATTTCTAATCCTAATTTTTTTTTTTGCTTTCTTTAAATTTATTTTTAAAATTTAAACTCAATTAATGTACTACTAGTTTCAGAGGTAGAGGTCAATGATTCATCAGTCTTATATAATACCCAGTGTTCATTGTACCATATGCCCTCCTTAAAGCCCATAACCCAGTAGCCTTACCCCTAGCCCCTCCCCTCTAGCAACCCTCAGGCTCCTATAATTCTCTTATGGTTTGCCTTCCTCTGATTTTGCCTGGTTTTGTTTTCCCCTTCCTTCCCCTAGGATCCTGTTTTATTTCTTAAATTCCACGAGTCAAATCATGATAATTGTCTTTCTCTGACTGACTTATTTTGCTTAGCATAAATACCCTCTAATTCCATCCACGCTGTTGCAAATGGCAAGATTTCATTTTGATGGCTGAGTAATATTCCATTGGATGTATACATACACCTTTTCTTTACCCATTCATCTGTCAACGGACATCTGGGTTCTTTCCATAGTTTGGCTATTATGGGCACTGCTGCAAAAACATTGGGGTGCAGGTGGCCCTTCAGATCACTTCATTTGTATCTTTGGGGTAAATAAACAGTAGTGTAATTGCTGGGTCATAGGGGAGCTCTACTTTCAACTTCTTGAGGAACCTCCATGCTGTTTTCCAGAGTCCCTGCGCTAGCCTGCATTCCCACCAACAGTGTAAGAGGATTCCCCTTTCTCCATATCCTCAACATCTGTCGTTTCCTCACTTGCTAATTTTAGCCATTCTGACTAGTGTAAGGTGGTATCTCATTGTGGTTTTGATTTGTATTTCTCCCAGGGAAATTTCTCATCACTCATTCCTCCAATTTCCATAGCATTTTGTCTAAAATAAACATTTTGGTACTTAATACTACCTAAGAAATTTACCTCTGCATATTTGGCATACCCATTACATTCTTAAAATATTTTTTGGGGGGTGCCTGGGTGGCTCAGTGGGTTAAAGCCTCTGCCTTTGGCTCAGGTCATAATCTCAGGGTCTTGGGTTCGAGCCCCAAATTGGGCTCTCTGCTCAGCAAGGAGCTTGTTTCCTCCCTCTCTGCCTGCCTCTCTGCCTACCTGTGATCTATCTCTCCATCAAATAAATGAATAAATAAATATTTGTATTCTAGAGTTGCAGGATAGATAGTATTAAGACAACTCGGACTTTTTCAAAGAACAATAGTCCTGGGGCATAAACAATGAATCTCGGAACACTGAAAAAAATAAAATAAATTATTGTAGATAAATAAACAGGAAATTTGAACAAGGATATTTTAAGGTGACAGAAACCTGTCTGAAATTTTATGTCAAACTGCAACCTGAAAATGCCAAATAATCCCAAAGAACCAGTAGTTGCAGATTTTGAACAACATCAGTAAAATATATCCTACAGATTACACATAAAAATGTCTGAGCCACACACATTATCAAAATACACACCCTAGAGGCTCCTGGGTGGCTCAGTTAGTTAAGCGCCCAATTAATGATTTTAGTTCAGCTCTTGATCTCATCAGTCAAGAGGCTGAGCACCCCCACCCAGTCAGGCTCCCAGCTCAGCAGGGAATCTGCTTGAGATTCTCCCCCTCTACTCCCTCCACCCAACTTGCACACATTCTCTCAAATAATTATTCAAAAAAAAAAATTTAATGTGCATTATCAAGATAAGAAAAACCATCAGACTACACGCATTAAATTCAAATCCTTATTCATTCAGAACTAAATAAATCAAAATACAACAATAACTTCCTCATATAACCAAAAGAAACTTCAAAATAATTTTTGACACACAGTATGCATACAAAAAAATGCACATTTCAATAAGAGACCAGCCTCTATTTTTTTTTATTCTTTAGTTTCAGAAGTCTACTGCAAAAAGACAAAATATACAGAACCTGGCAGTTTACGAAAGGCACCTTGTTTTCATTTCGGTTAGAAGAAATAAGGACCACTGCAAATGAACTATTTCATCATTAAGACAACTATTCTAACTATTCATTATAATCAAGTGTAACAATATATTCACTCCTTAAATAAGATAGCACCAAAAAGCACCTATGACCATTTAAAATAGAACAGACATCATTACACACTTTCAAAAGACTGACAGCAGAACAAGAACCAAATACTTACCCAAAGCAGGATGTAAATTAAAATTAAATTCTCTACCCAGAACCGTGTCCAGCAGAGCAGCTACATCTGCGGCTATAGCACACGTATTGCATAAGGCAGTATTGCGGTGGACAGGGCTGCAGTCCCAAAAGGGTCACAGGGAATGTGCCTGCCCGCAGAAGTTCCCTGAGTATATAACCCAATCTAAAAGACACTCCCAGTCTTCATTCCAGTGTCGTTCAACACAAGAATTAAGAACTAAGAAGTAATAAGGTAAAGGAAAAAGAATACACAATCAGGTTTTGAGAAAAGTTTGTAGGTTTCTGTGTATTGCAGAAGTATGAAAATATGACATTATTCTTTGGATTGGGCCTGTGATCATACAGAATGGAGAAGCCAGAAGTCAGACTTGATTTCCAAGCGGGAATATCGACCTGCAAGTCCCTACCAAAGCCTAATCCTTTTAAGTTACAAATTTTAAAAATCAATGGCTTTATCCTACTCTGTTGAGTCTTTCTAAGATGCCTAAAAATGTGTAAGCTTTTTGAGACATTTTAAACTATAAGACACATCACACTAATGATTTTAGTGTCATACAGAGAATAAGCAGTATGCCATCTTCTTTACTACTTTTTTAAAAGAAAATTGAGAAAAATAAGTCTCCAATTCTGATAAAGACTATAGCATGCTCTAAAATGAGAGCTTAGCCTATTGGTATGAACATGTCCTATAAACAAACATATACTATAATTCAAAATAAAATCACGACATATAGCAAAGATAGTTTTACTTGGCATTTGTTAGTATAGTAGGCTATAAATTCACATGCTTGCAAAAGTGGAGATAAAACAACAATCAGCAAATTTGTAAGTCACCAGGAAGCTGAAGGTTTGGAAAAAAGGTAGCTATTTCCACTTTAATCTCATCCCTTGAGGAGTGGTATGGGAGCAGACTCAAGAACAAAAAATGAGAGCAACCAAGGATAATTTACTAAAATTCACCTTAAAAAGATTGAATCTGCCATCTTGGATCTCTGCACCTGGTGTAACTTCCATAGTACAGTCTTCGGCCTAAGTTAAATAACATATTCCCCATTAAGATACCACATAATTTTTAATTGATAGGCCATATAAAGAAAAACTAGCTGTGGCTAGTCTGTGACTTGACACTAAGAACATCAGATAATCATTAATACGAAACTGAAAGGGAAGGAAGGGGAAAAACAAACATGGTAAAGAGAATGATAATTTTAAACTATCTTATAGCATTTAACAACCTTAATGGGGAAAAAGTGATTTATCTGGGGAAGTAAAATTTAAGACTGTAGAAAGGCCTGGGGTATTCTGGAATATTTATTAATTACCGTAATTTTATTTGTAGTAGAGGTAACCGGTATAACTTCA
Organism: Spilogale gracilis; assembly: GCA_004023965.1. Lineage (NCBI taxonomy): Eukaryota > Metazoa > Chordata > Mammalia > Carnivora > Mephitidae > Spilogale > Spilogale gracilis. The sequence continues at coordinate 13,336 of PITA01019264.1, read as the reverse complement.
AGTCCCATTCGTATTCTCTTTTGTTTTTCACAGTAAGCTTTCCAGGTATCTTCATTAAACCCATAATTAAAATAATCAGAAAGATCAGCACCTAAAGATAAAGCACAGTGTTAACGTACAAATATTTCAATCTTATTTTTCTGCAGTATATAAACTATGTTTAGTGTTCTATCAGTTTTATCACCCCTTCTAATTTTCCCAATTCTCCCAATTACTACCATAAAGCAACAGTACTATAAAAATTTTTGATCAGAAGTATTTCCTTTAAGCCAGAGTATTATGCTAAGCAAAATTAGAGAAAGACAAACACCATATGATTTCACTCATGTGGATCTTAAGAAACAAATGAACATACAAGGTAAAAAAGCACTTCCTTTAGAAATGGCATTACAATACAACAATATTCAAGTCCACTTCGGTATAATGCAGTAAGATTTAATAATACAGGCCATTCTTATTCATCTACTTAAGAAAACAACAATTACATTAAAAATAACATTCTAAATGGATACTAAAAAAATACTTTTCTAATGACTGTTCATCCTAAAAATCTTTTGAAATAGATACAATCCACAATAATCTTACCGGGTTTACGCCATGGTTTATCTTCAAAAGAATCCAAATCTACCTCTAAGAGTGGAACTCCATTAATGCTTCCAGGTGCATCAAGGTCCACCCCTTTGACTTTTGTTCCTATTTTAAAAAAATTACAAAATGGTGAAGGAGCTATTATTAGCAAAAAGCTGACAGATACTACAGGAAATAGACACCATTAACATCTTTTTACTACCGATAGCACTAAATACAGCAAAGGTTCCAAACAAAGCATTAGAGTCATATTTACCATAAATAAAAGGTAAGATCAAACTTTATGGAGTAGCTGTAAAATTAACTGGACTGAGAGCTTAGGGACTTGTTACTTTTAAGGAATTCCTGTACCAACAGGAAGTTGCTAACTTCCGTGTTTTAAATCACAATTTTTGTACAGCCTGCAGACTAAGTCTTTACCTTTTTAAAGGATTGTAAACAAACAAGAAAACCAAATATGTGACCGGAACTCTGTGACCCACACAGTCTAAAATATTTATTATGTAGCCTCAGTTGGTTAAGCATCTGCTCTCACCTCAGGTCATGATCCCAGGGTCCCAGGACTAAACCTCACATCAAGCCCCCTGATAAGCAGGGGTCTACTTCTCCCTCCCAGTGAGCTCAGACACATGCGCGCGCTCTCTCTCTCACAAATAAAGTATTAAAAAAAAAATTTGTCTGTCTCTGTCATGTATTGCAAAACCATTTTTAACTTAGATGTGATAATTCTACCTATTTATGACTTATTCACATATATGCCTTATTTTCCTATTTATACAGCTGCAAATACAAGTTTTACCTGTAGTTCCATAAACTCTTCCCCCTGTTTTGATGTTAAGATTTACAGGTGCTGTACCATAACTCCTAAAAACAAAATAAAAATTATACTGAGAAACTTAAAATAGCAATATATTCAATCTGTACAAATAAATTATATACCCACATGGTAACTATACAGATTAACAATGGCTCACACATTTTTAAAAATGTTCTAAACTGATTTTTTTTTTAAAAAGTATTTTTTAGGGACGCCTGGGTGGCTCAGTTGGTTAAGCGACTGCCTTCGGCTCAGGTCATGATCCCGGAGACCCCGGATTGAGTCCCACATCGGGCTCCCTGCTCGGCGGGAAGCCTGCTTCTCCCTCTCTCAGTCCCTCTGCTTGTGTTCCCTCTCTAGCTGTGTTTCTCTCTGTCAAGTAAATAAATAAAATCTTTAAAAAAAAATGTATTTTTTAAAAGTCTAACTTGTTTTCCATTTGAAAAACCTACCTGTTACTAAGTCAGTATCTCATTGTAACAAACTTCGTAAGAAATTCAGCTAAGAGGAAATAAGACTATACACCTTGTCCTCATTTTTCACCTCCTAGTTATTCAATATGTAGCAATCCTGCAAGAAAGAAATTTCTCCATCTTGTTTCCAAGTCCAGCGACCTCCCTATAGTCCTTCCTGCACTGGTTACTATTGATAAATCCTCTTTCAAATACCTATGCGGTACTTTTACCTGTAAAAATGAATTCATTCTTATTAAATCTGAAAACAAATCTAGGGTGAAAGCAGAAAAGTGTTTGGCAGTGGTCTGTGGCTAATGACTAAGGAAGTAAGAGGGAAGTTCCTAGAACATTAGTAATGTCCCATGTCTTTGTCTGGGTGGTGGTTATATGAATGTATATATAGGAAAAAATTACTGAGCTGTACTCTTCTAATGTAATATACACATGACAAAGGAAAAAAATAGAAAAAATAGAACCTGGGAGTCAGACCCAGGTTCAAATAAAAGTTTTGTCAATTACTACTTGTATAACCCTGGCTAAGTCATTTAAGACCTCACGGATTTTGTATAAATTTTCTGTAATATGGGTTTACAGATAGTTTTATATTTTTGCATACAATGCATTCTTGTATAAGAGGAAAATCAAATACACTAACCAAAAGAGACTGAAATACAGTAAGACCTCAATGTTTTCAATAACATATTTCTCACATTATATTCATATTATTTAATTTGCTTCTTTATTCACAAGTTCAGGTAACTGCACTTGTGAAGATTCACTGTTTCTGATCCGCCTAATAATTTCCATTTTTTATCTACAATGTTCTAAAATTAAGAGACTCAGGTTATTTACATTAGCACTATCATTTTTCAGTTTTCTGCTTAAAAATGATACATAAAAAGTAATAAATGTAATGAGATATTCAAATAATTATATAAAGCTCCACTGCTATAAACACAGAAACTATGAAACAGCCCAAATTAAACTGTTACTGTCAGGTAGTACTGCCATACAATCTTCAAGTATTTAAATCATTTCAATGATACTAATTAATTAGTAAATGCTTAAACACCAACAATGTATCAGATGTAGTTCTAGGCTAAGGAACAAGAATGAGGAACTGAACAAACATGGCTCCTGCCCCCTGATGCTTATATTTCAACAATCTAAATCCAGCACAGCAAAAACACTTTTGGGTTATCTTTATCTGCGTTCTAGCCGTTTAAAAGTCAAATGTACAGGGGCGCCTGGGTGGCTCAATCAAGGTTAAGTGTCTGCCTCTGGCTCAGGTCATGATCTCAGGATCCTGGGACTGAGCCCCAAGTAGGGCTCCCAGCTCAGAAGGAGTCTGTTTCTTCCTCTCTCTCTTCCTCTCCCCCTGCTCACTCTCAAATAATAAAATGAAAAAATTAAAAAAAAAAAGCCAAATGTACAAAAATCAAGTAGTCTCTAAATGGTCCTCTTACTGAATTGCTAAGGATAAAATGAAATAGTATTCATAAAAGTGCCAGCCATAAGTTCAATACATGAACCTCTTTGTTCCCACCCAGCTACCTTCCCCTCTTCCATGTTTTGCCTTTAAAACACAGCTTTTCAAGGAGCCTGCGTGGCTAGTCAGCTTAGTGTCTGACTCTTGATTTCAGTTTAGGTCATGATCTCAACATGAAATCAAGCCCCATGGCAGGCTCCATACTCAGTGCACGCTGCTTGGGATATTCTCTCCCTCTCTCCTGCTCCTCTCCCACCCCTCCTTATACCCCTGCTTACTCGTTCTCTGTGTCTCTAATAAATAAATAAAATGTAAAAAAATAAAATAAAATAATGCCATCACTTTTCTTTTTTAAAACTACTAAGGCTTTGTATTCCTCGTGTGTAGAGAAGCTTAACTGTTTGGAAAATTGTACTTGAACTAATCTGATGCCTTCTGTTAGACCCACATGAGGTCTCAGGATTCTCTAGGTGCCAGAGCTCACATACTTGGGTATTTAAGGAACTTCAAAATTGATGCATCAAAAAATGTATTTTAACCTACTCCTTCTACATTACCCACACATGCTAATATACTTTTAGGGACTCAATTAATTGCTCTAGAAAGCTCTAAGTCCTTGAGTCCTTTATCTCATTCTGCATCAACAACCAGTTACCCATGTTATTTCTATTTATTATGCACTCAAATGCATCTTTTTCCATCCATCCCTATAACTGTTGCCACACAGGCTTAGTCTGGATTATCACCTCATGTGGAAAATTTAAATATTAACTAATTTCTATTCAGTCTACCTCAACTACTGTGCTAGTTATCTTTTCAAATAAACTAACCTGCTTAAATACCTTTAAAGGTATACCTCCCTCAAGTGGTTTCAACCACCTTTTCCCATCTACCATATTCTCCAGCCATGTAGTTCATCTAAGCCATGCTCGGACTACATCTCAGTAGTGTCCTCTGCTAAATCATCAGTCCTCTGCCTTCTGACTCAAGAATTATTCAAACGAGTTCATACATTACCCCCTCTAGGACCTTTTCTGCAAAATGTATAGGCTTTTAGCAACTCTCCTCTCAAAGTTTTCAATTCATTTTGTACATTTCTATTCTAGCACTTAAACAGCACTGAAAGTATTTGCTCATATGTCTGTCTTCCTCAGTACTTTTAGTAATAAGGACTTTTTATTCTTCATAGTCTTATCATCAATTAATGCAGTGTCGACAAATATTTTTAAGTGTTTAGGAATGGGTGAATCTCAAAGGTAAGAAACCACTTCTCTATACAAGCTTATAGATAAAATGAACTTTGTAACAAAACTATGTTGCCTGAAAAAAATGCTATTTTGTAATTTCTAACAGCTAAGCCCATTTAGTATTGTTCCTGGAATACAATTTGCTCTTTAAATTTGTTTCTGGAAATTCTTTGCACTAAGTTAAGTATTCATCAAATTTTATTTTCTCATAGGCTCTTTCAGTTTTCAAGAGATACATCTTGAAATATCAAGGTTAAATAAGTTCTATATCCTTCAGAAAGATCTATAAAAGTTGCACTGAAATGCAAAAAAAAAAAAAAGTACAAATAAAAAGTAGATCAAATGAAGGGCAGAGGCATGGACAGACAGACATTTACACGTATATATGGTAAAGCAAATCTAGCAAAATATAAATTGTCTGATCTAGATGATAGGTAAATGGGTGTTCACACAATTCTTTCAACTTTCTTGGATAATTTGAAATATTTCACATTGAAATACTAAGGAAAAACTGTTTAGTCAATAAACATTTATTGAATACTATATGTAAAGCAATATGAGGAATGGGGAAATTCTCAAGGAATTCAGAGTCTAAAGGTGATAAACATGATTACATTTCATGAAACTAGAAATTGCTGTAAGAAATAAAGTTCAGGGTGGTGCCTGGGTGGCTCAGTTCATTAAGCGACTGCCTTCGGCTCAGGTCATGATCCCGGACACCCAGGATCGAGCCCCACATCGGGCTCCCTGCTCGGCGGGAAGCCTGCTTCTCCCTCTCTCATTCCCCCTGCTTGTGTTCCCTCCCTAGCTGTGTTTCTCTCTGTCAAATAAAATCTTTAAAAAATAAAATAAAATTCAGAACACATGAATGGATAAAGAAAATGTGGTGTATATATATACAATGGTACTATGCAGCCATCAGAAAGAATGAAATCCTGCCATCTGCAATGATGTGGATGGAACTGGACAGTATCATGCTGAATGAAATAAGTCAATCAGAGAAAAGACAATTATCATATGATCCCTCTGATATGAGCAATTTGAAAGGCAGGGCCTGGAGGTAGGGAGAGAAAAACTGAAACAAGATAGGACAGGGGAGGGAGACAAACCATTAAGAAGCTCTTAATCTCAGGAAACAAACTGAGGGTTACTGGGGAATGAGGGGAGAGGGATAGGGTTGCTGGGTTATGGGGGGGAAAAAAGAAATAAAGTTCAGGGCTTCAGTGGCTGCAGGGCTGATGAGAAACTACTAAAGAACCTATGGAAGTAAAGTAGAATTTCATAAGAACATAGTGGATGGAGAAGAGATAACCTATGGTGGCTATGAAGGCCCTGACACCATGAATGTCAAACTGAATCTTCGGATGGTCATGAATTTATTGTAAAAAGAGAACATACATTAACACGCAGAACAACAAAAGCCATGCTGAGTGGCCCAGGTCAGTTTGCTGAGAAGGAAACTAATGAAGTAATTTTAGAGAGATCTCTTCACATGTGCTATCAAAAGTATGCATGTATTTTACCCACAAGGTTCACTACAGTAATCACTCCACAGAGATTCCTGAATTCCCAACTGCACCTGAAATTGCACTGGAACTGCTAATGGCTATGAATTTCCTAGACGTTAAATAAAATAAATAATAAACTCATAACTTTTTTCAGTTAAAAAGAAAAAAGTTCAGAATAAGTACTATGGAAGTCAATGTACATTTAATATTTGAATATAATTTCTGCCAAAAATTTGATCATATTAATAAAAAAACCCATTTGCTTTAACTGTTAAATAAAATTATTTGTATTTGCAACTATGGAAGAGTATTTACTACATACACATTGATTATAGTGTTCCTCTTGCATAATGCAGATGGCAAAGGCCTGTTAGCATAAAGGTCTAACAGCGTTATATGTAAATCCAACATTAATTTTTCAAGTAGAGATGAGAACACCAACAGTTATCTACCCTTAACATGACTGTCTCTTCTCAACCCTGAACCCTAGAGTTTAAAAATTACAGAGAGTTCTTATTATAATGCGAAATGGGCCATGACAATAACTGAGTTACCTTTAGGCTCCCAAAATAACTTTAAAAAAAAAATGGCTCTGGGGCGCCTGGGTGGCTCAGTTGGTTAAGCAACTGCCTTCGGCTCAGGTCATGATCCCGGAGACCTGGGATCGAGCCCCACATCCGGCTCCCTGCTCGGCGGGAAGCCTGCTTCTCCCTCTCACTCCCCCTGCTTATGTTCCCTCTCTAGCTGTGTTTCTCACTGTCAAATAAATAAAATCTTAAAAAAAAAAATGGCTCTAGTATAGCAATAAAATATTCAAAAACACCTATGTATATATTGCTTGATTCCAGATAAGGTTGCATAATGAATTACAGTGTAATTGATGAAAAGTTTATGTTCCCAATGCACATTACTGAATCTAATCTGATAATATGTATCTATTATGTACCTAATCTGATAAAACACATAAAAATATTGACTCTTATTTGGCTACCATAACTACATCACATTCTGTACTTTAATATATTCTCTTCTAGCCTTTCTATAAGATTCTTGTGCTCAATGAGCTAATGACAGTTGAATCACTCGGTTCAGTTTTACAGACTATAAAATCTGAGACAACATAATGTCTTAAAAAGCTAACAGAATAATTAACAACTTCAAAAATAAACTATGAAGAGCAAAAAAAAAATATTTTTGATACTGTTTTTACTGGACAAAAAACTAAAAACCTAAACTCAGTTTTGAATAAATAAGGGAAATAATATAAGGGAAGAACAATGCAGATGAAATCTGTAATTTAAGGTTTTCTAACTCTAACTAAAGAATCTGTAGTACTCAATTTAAAACACCTGAATTTCAGAAGCCAAAACAGCTGGTTCCATGGCACTTTATATAAAAAATTATCTATGAGAAATATTTCCACGGTGAAATTCCTTTTTATGATGAGACAGAACTGACACAACACTATTAACTTTAGGTGTACAACATAATGATTTGATATACATATAAACTGAAAAATAGTTAGTTATCATCCATCACCACACAGTTCTGTATTTTTCCTGTGATGAGAACTTTTAAGAATTACTCTTCCAGAAATTCAGTGAAATTTTAGAGTTCTTTTATATCATGGTAAAATGGAAAAACGGAAAAACAATGGAATCAACCACCATCTGGTTTGACATAGCATGCTACCTTTGATTTAGGCACACAACTGTCAGTTAAAAATAACTTACCACCTGAGTGGCTTAGTCAATTGAGTATCCAACCTTGGTTTTGGCTCAGGTCATGATCTCAGGGTCATGAGATCAAGCGCCACATAGGGCTCCACACTCAGCAAGGAGTCTCCTTGAGACTGTCTCCCTCTCTTTCTGTGTGTCCCTCCCGTCTGTATGCATGTGCTCATGCTTATGCTCGTACTCTCTCTCTCATACATACATCTTAAAAAAAAAAACTTACCCATACTGTGGTGCTCCTGTTTTAATGTCTCCTATAGTGACATGAACATCATCTTCATCATCATCACTGTCACTATCACTATCATCTTCAGTCTCGGTCACTTTCTATACCAACATAAACAATTACAAATTACATTCAAGAATTCATCTCAACATCTAATATGAATAACTGAAAAGTAATCATTTTGTGTTTTTTGAAGTACAGTTTTGGAGAAAATAAATTACAATTTCATAGCACTGTTAGATTTATAACTGTTATATGTTACAGAAAGGGATAAGAATGTAAAATAAAATCTTTTCTCAGCATCATCTTTTTGTAAATAACACCTCATTTATTTTTTCCTAAAATCTAAGACATTATACTAAGATATCTAGAACATAAATTATAAAAAATAAGTATTTGAGGAATTTTTATAAAGAATATGAAGAGGAAAACAATCAACTCTAAGAGTCACGGTTAAAAAGCACCAAACAGTTAAAGAGCAGTTCACTTATTCTTGTCATTCATTTACAGTTAGAAAAGTCCCCAGCAGGGGCGCCTGGGTGGCTCAGTTGGTTAAGCAACTGCCTTCGGCTCAGGTCATCATCCTGGAGACCTGGGATCGAGCCCCACATCAGGGTCCCTGCTTGGCAGGAAGCCTGCTTCTCCCTCTCTCACTCCCCTTGCTTGTATTCTCTCTCTCTCGCTGTGTTTCTCTCTATCAAATAAATAAATAAAATCTTTAAAAAAAAAAAGTCCCCAGAGGCAAATGATTGAGGGACTATTTTGTTTCTATGAGTATAAAGTGGGACCGTTTACAAAGGCTTTATTATGGCTCTAAAAGGCAATTTTGTGGTTAGTCACCTAATAGTAAACAAAAAAGTAGATCACCGAGGCAAAATATTTTTTGTATATAGGTTCGAGCCTGTAGAAAAATGATTTCCTTCTTTTCATAGGATAAGAATGTTAAATTCTGATTTAACATTCATAAAACCAATAATACATGTTCACCCCCGAAAACACTTTTAGCAGGCATGAATGATAAAAACAAATTGTTCCAGGGCACCTGGGTGGCTCAGAGGGTTAAAGCCTCTGCCTTCGGCTCAGGTCATGATCTCAGGGTCCTAGGATCGAGGCCCACATCGGGCTCTCTGCCTACTTGTGATCTCTGTCAAGTAAATAAATAAAACCTTAAAAAAAAAAAAATTCCAAAAATTGTGACAATCAAACTCGGGCTGCAGGACTTAAATGTTTTCCTTGAAAATGAGGTTCACTGTGATCTCTTTAGTTGACCTATAGTCACTCAGTTCCTTGAAAGCAGTCAACTTCAAGCCTTTGCATGTACTCCATTACATGCAAAAGTCTCCTCCCACTACTGCCTCTCATCACTGTGCTTTTTTGAAGGCACCAGATGAGGTGGGATATAAGAGCAACCCAGATCATGCCAGGTACAAAGTCATGTTAAATTTGTGGCTTTCTTCCTAAGGGATGGGGAAACTACTGACAAAGACTTCAGAGGGGCACCTCGGTGGCTCAGTCGTTGGGTGTCTGCCTTCCACTTGGGTCATGATCCCGGGGTCCTGGGATCAAGCCCCACATCAGGCTCCCCGCACGGTGGGAAGCCTGCTTCCTCACTCCCCCTGCTTTTGTTCCCTCTCTCGCTGTTTCTGCCATAATAAAATCTTTAAAAAAAAAAAAACAAAAAAACATTAAACAGAGAAGTAACTAAATTTCAAAGCCTTATGTTACCGGTTTAGGTACGCCATTTTCAGCAGTTTCGTCTTCAATTGCAGAAGGAGGATTAGCACTACAAACAACAGAAATAAGCGCACAAGTCTAGTATTACTTTTCAGAAGTACAGACACAGTATACTAGTATTTTTTTAAAACTATATGTGAAAGTTTCCTAAAATTTGTCTCCACTGGAAAAGGATGGCAAAACTGCTATTCTGCTATTCCTACTGCCTTGCATAACACCCATATTCAACATTCAAAGTAGAAAAGAATTGCCAAATGATATCAAGTTGTCAAATTTGACAGTAGGGTATAATTCAAAGATTTTATTATTTTAAAAATATGCATCACACTTAATTTTACTTAGCCTAACTCTTTATCGAACATCCACTACAGGCCAGGTACTACTGTAATTGCCAAAGGCTATGTAACACACAGTTTTCTCTTCTCTTGAAGCCCAACAGCTCAAGATTTGTCATTAACTCCTTTAGTCTTCAGTTAACATACATGCTTCTTCCTTGCTTTCTATTTCACCTATCTTAATGGATATATGTTCTTTATTTCATAAAAGATACATTTTAAGATTAAAAATAAGTTTATCTTCAAGTAAGACTGCCTTCCCATTTAAGGCTAATAAGTAGCTCCAGACCTAATTTTGATGCATTAAATAACAAACTACTTTTTGAAGGCGAATTAGTACGTGATTTGTCCTATTCAAGTGAAACTTATATAAAATAATAAACCCCTTATCTCATGAGAGTCAAGCATATGGTCATTAATTGCCAAATAAAACTTATAGTACTGTAGTGTAATTGGCTTCTTATATTTTAATAATTATTATTTCTATAGTGGGAACTAACCATTAACCTCACTTTATAGTAAAGGAACCCAAGAACAAAGCAACTAACTCACATTTAGCAGGATTTCTAAGAAAAACATCCAGATCTTGATATAGTTCAAAAATCTTTTTATTAGATTTCTGCTTTTCTCTTCTACATTTTATTTCTGTGAAGCAGGTTTTTTTGTTTTTTTTTAAAGATTTTTTATTTATTTGACAGAGAGAAACATAGCCAGAGAGGGAACACAAGCAGGGGGGGTGAGAGAGGGAGAAGCAGGCCTCCCGCCGAGCAGGGAGCCCGATGTGGGACCCAATCCCGGCTCTCCGGGATCATGACCAGAGCCGAAGGCAGTCGCTCAACCAACTGAACCACCCTGGCGCCCGAAGCCTCGAAGTCATTTTTATATACATCAATTAAATCGCCACAGTGCTATTTTATAATACAAGCCTCATAGAAAGTAAAATGAACGATAAAAACTGAAAATTTAATCAGGTGGCTGGGTGGCTCAATTGGTTAAGCGACTGCATTCGGTTCAGGTCATGAACCTAGAGTTCTAGGATGGAGTGAAGCATCTGCCCTCTGCTCTGCAGGGAGTCTGCTTAGCCCTCTGACTCTCCCCACCCCATGCTCTCTCTCTCAAATAAATAAAATCTTAAAAACAAAACAAAACAAAAACTTAACATGTACTAACTCATTAAAAAAAAAAACCTGAAAATTTAATTTTTAAGTTTTACTTGTGTTACTGCTTGACCCAAGAAAATAAATATACAACTGTAATTCTTTAGTACATTTAGCTCCTGCTTAATTAAGTTTCTAGGTAGCCAGAAACAACTTTGGTTTGCCACGAAACTGTATTTAACCAAAACTTGGACAAATAAAACATGACAAAATTGGAGATAGCATAATGCAATGGTTAAAAAGTTTTAACAATGAACCAGTCACAAAAAAAGCTAGGGAGACTCCAAAAGCAAGGACCCTGCTCAGGGCAATGTGATGATGTACTAAGCTGAAAACTAGAACACAAGTTTGGTGACCATGTCTTCCCCAGTACTTTTAAAAGTTTTAATTCCCTATGACCATAAAATGCTAGAAACATACAATTTTAAGCTTTCTCTAGAAACATTAAGCTTTAAGGGTTGAAATTTTCCATAGGATGAAATAAACTTAATAGCTCTCCAAATAAAATTTTAGTAAAGAATATAAAGGCATTTTGACAGTAATGCTCAGGAAGGTAGAAGGCTTCAATACATTTAAACAAGCTAAGTATAGAAAAATTAAAATTAAACAATATGCAATCTGAAAATAAGCTTTAAGAATTGTAATCAAGAACTTTCACCAATAAAATTAATGGAATAGATTAATTAGCTCCAAAAAATTGCATATAAGTATGAATCTGTAACACTACCCATTGATTCTTGACCAATTAAAAAAACAGGGTATGATTGAGGTGCCTGGATGGCTCAGAGGGTTAAACCTCTGCCTTCGGCTCAGGTCATGATCTCGGGGTCCTGGGATCAGGTCCCGCATCGGGCTCTCTGCTCAGCAGCAAGCCTGCTTCCTCCTCTCTCTCTGCCTGCCTCTCTGCCTATCTGTGATCTCTCTCTGTCAAATGAATAAATAAAATCTTTAAAAAAAAAAAAAAAGGGTATGAAAAAATCGTAATTACTTTTATAACTACAAGATACAAAAATACCACTTCGTGAGAAACTAAGATTAGGGTTAGGATTTGGGTTGGATACATGGATTTAAATGATTAAATTTCACAATATAGCAATAAGTGAAAAAAATTGTTTCCAATTTAGGGGATATTCTTAAGTGAGGAAGAATCCCTTTCAGGATCCCTTAAGTTAGTTCTATTTCCATGTCTCACTTCTTCCCTCCATTTATTTTTTAAACAATGCAGACATACCTCATGTTGTTAAGCTTTGCTTTGTTTTAGTTTCCCGCTAAATTTTTTACAAATTGAAGGTTTATGATAACAGTGTTATGTCTCTGTCACAATTTGGTAATTCTTGAAGTATTTCAAACTTTTTCAATATTATATTTGTTACAGTGATCTGCTTGATGTTACTACTATAACTGTCTGGGTACCTATGAATAGCAACCATTTAAGATGGTGAACTTAACCACAAAATTTTGTGTGTTCTGACTGCTCCACTGACCAACCATCACCTGTCTTTCTCCTTCTCCTTGGGCTCCGGATTCCCCGAAACACAACAATATTGAAATAAGGTCAAGTTATAACCCTCTAATGGGTATAATCGTGCAAGTGAAAGAATCCACACATCTCTCACTTTAATTCAAAACCTAGAAATGTCTAAGTTTACAGAGGAAGGCATGTCAAAGGCCAAAAGCTAGGCCTTTGGCACCAGCTGGCAAACGTGTAAATGCAGAAAAAAGTTCTTGAAGATTGGAAGTGGTAAATTCTAGTGAACACATAAATGGCAAGAAAGTAAAAACATTGCTGATATGGAGAAAGTCTGAGTTAGTCTGGAGAGTAGACCAAACCATCCACAATATTCCCTTAAACCAAAGGCTAATCCAGAGCAAGGCCCTTATACCCCTCTTCAATTCTATGAAGGCTTAAAGAGGTGAGTGAGCTGTAAAAAAAGAGTGTGAAGCTAGCAGATGTTGGTTCACGACGTTTAAGGAAAGAAACCATCTCCAGAACATAAAGTACAGGGTGAAGCAGCAAGGGAGTGCCAATGGAGAAGCTGCAGCAAGT
>PITA01019263.1:0-38016 GCA_004023965.1 Spilogale gracilis | reverse complement strand
TGTGTTTGCATAATATTTTTTACATCCTTAAGTTTTAGCCTGCCTATATTATTATACTTGAAGTGAGTTTCCTAGAGACAACATATTAGTCATGTTTTCATTTTTATGTATGTATGTATGTATGTATGTATGTATGTGTTTGTGTATTATTTAAGTTACTTAGCAGATAGTGTAGTACTGGTTTCAGAAGTAGAATGTAGTGATTAACCACTCACATATAACACCCAGTGCTCATCCCAGCAAGTGCCCTCCTTAATGTCCATCACACATTAAGCTCATCCCCTGCCAACCTTCCCTCCAGCAGCTATCAGTTTGTTCTCTACAGTTAAGAGTCTCTTATTGTTTGCCTCCCTCTCTGTTTTAATCTTATTTTTCCTTACCTTCCCATATGCCCATCTGTTTTGTTTCTTAAATTCCACTTATGAGTGAAATCATATGATATTTGTCTTTCTCTGATTTATTTCACTTAACATGATACCCTCGTACTACCACTCACATAGTTGCAAATGGCAAGATATATATATCTTACATACATCACATATGTAACACACACATATAAAACACATTTTCTTTATCCATTCATCAGTCAATAGATATTTTGGCTCTTTCCATAATTGGCTATTGGTGATAGTGCTGCTATAAGCATTGGGGGTGCATCTACCCCTTCGAATCATCACTTTTGTATCCTTTGGATAAATACCCAGTAGTGCAATTGCTGGGCCATAGGGTAACTCTATTTTTAACTCTTTGAGGAGCCTCTGTACTATTTCCCAGAGTGGCTGCACCAGTTTGCATTCCCACCAACAGTGCAAGGTGGTTCCCCTTTCTTTGCATCCTCACCAACATCTATCATTTTGTGAATTGTTAATTTTAGCCATTCTCACCAGTGTGAGGTGGTACCTTATTGTGGGTTTGATTTGTATTTCCCTGATGATGAGTGATGTTGAGCATTTTTCATGTGTTTGTTAGCCATTTGTTTGTCTTCTTTGAAATGTCTGTTCATGTCTTCTGCCCATTTCTTAATTGGATTATTTTTGGGGTGTTGATTTTGAGGAGTTCTTCTGTATAGATTAGATATAGATAGATATAGATATAGGTATTCTGGATATTAACCCTTTATTAAATATGTTACTTGCAAATACCTTCTCCCATTCCATTGGTTGCCTTTTAGTTTTGTTGATTGTTTCCTTCACTATGCAAGTTTTTATCTTCGTGAAGTCCCAATAGTTTATTTTTGCTTTTGTTTCCCTTGCCTCATGAGACATATATCTAGGAAGAAATTGCTACAGATGATATCAAAGAAGTTGCTGCCTGTGTTCTGCTGTAGGATTTTGATGGTTTCCTGTCTCACATTTAGAGCTTTCATCCATTTTGAGTTTATTTTTGTATATGGTGTAAGGAAGTGGTCTAGTTTAATTCTGCATGTTGTTGTCCACTTTTCCCAATACCATTTGTTAAAGAGACTGTGTTTTTTCCATTGGATATTCTTTGCTGCCTTGTCAAAGGTTAGTTGACCATAGCTGAGGGTCCATTTCTGGATTCTCTATTCTGTTCCATTGATCTATATGTCTGTTTTTGTGCTAGTATCATACCATCATGATGATTACAGCTTTGAAATACAGCTATAAGTCTGGGATAATGATGCTTCCTGCTTTGCTTTTGTTTTTCAACATTACATTGACTCTTTGGGAGCTTCTCTGGTTCCATACAAATGTTAGGATTGTTTGTTCTCGTTCTGTAAAAAATGCTGGTGTTACTTTGATCAGGGTTGCACTGATGGGTAGATTGCCTTGGGTAGTATAAACATTTGAATAGTATTTGTTCTTTTAATCCATGAGCATGGATATTTTTTCATTACTTGAGTCTTCTTCAGTTTCTTTCATAAGTGTTTCATGGCTTTCAATATATAGATCTTTTACCTCTTTGGTTAGTTTTATTCCTAGGTATCTTATCATTTTTGGTACAGTTGTAAATGAGATCAATTCCTTGATTTCTCTTTCTGCTGCTTTATTACTGGTATATAGAAATGCAGCAGATTTCTGTGCATTGATTTTATATCCTATATTTTTGCTGAATTCATGTATTAGTTTACCAGTTTTTTGGCTGGAGTCTTTTGGGTTTTCTACATGGACTATCATGTTATTTGTGAAGATTTAAATTTGACTTCTTCCTTGATAATTTGGATGCCTTTCATTTCTTTTTGTTGTCTGATTGTTGAGGCTCAGACTTCTAGTACTGTGTTGAACACCAGTGGTAAGAGTGGGCATCCCTGTTGAGTTCCTGACCTCGGGGGGAAAGCTCTCAGTTTTTCCCCATTGAGGATGATATTAGCTGTAGGACTTTCCTATATAGCCTTTATAATGTTGAGGTACTTTCTATCTCTACTTTGCTTAGGGTTTTTGTCAAGTATGTATGCTGTGTTTTGTCAATTGCCTTTTCTGCAGCTATTGAGAGAATGATATGCCTCCTATTCTTTTATTATTGTGGTGTATCATATCAATACATTAGCAGATATTGAACCATCCCTGTGGCCTAGGAATAAATCCCATTTAGTTGCAGTAAATAATTTACTGTTGGATTCTATTGGCTAGTATCTTTTTTATTTTTTATTTATTTATTTATTTTTTAATTTTTTAAGACAGAGAGAAACACAGCCAAAGAGGGAACACAAGCAGGGGGAGCGAGAGAGGGAGAAGCAGGCTCCCCGCCAAGCAGGGAGCCCGATGTGGGGCTTGATCCCGGGTCTCCGGGATCATGACCTGAGCCGAAGGCAGTCGCCCAACCAACTGAGCCACCCAGGTGCCCCACTATTGGCTAGTATCTTGGTGAGAATTTCTGCATCTATGTTCACCGGGGATATTGGTCTGTAATTCCCCTTTTTAATGGAATGTCTTATTTGGAATCAAGTTAGTACTGGCCTCATGGAAAGAGTTTGGAAGTTTTCCTTCTGTTTCTATTTTTTGGAATAGTTTAAGAAAAATAGATATTAATTCTTCTTTTAAATGCTTTGTAGATATTAATTCTTTAATAGATATTAATTCATTAATTAAGAATTAATTAATTAAGATATTAATTATTTATTTTAAATGCTTTGTAGAATTCACCTGTGAAGCCATCTGGCTCTGGAGTTTTTTGATTGGGAGATTTTGAATACTGATTTAGTTTCTTTGCTGACTAGGGTTTTGGTCAGTTTTCTATTTCTTCCTGTTTCAGTTTTGGTAGTTTATACGTCTCTAAGAATTTATCCATTTCTTCAAGATCGCCCAATTTGTTGCCATATAATTGCTCATAATCCTCTCATAACTTTATTTGGTTCCTTTCTCTTTTTTAAGTCTGGCTAGAGGTTTATCAGTTTTTTAATCCTTCCAAAGAACCATCTCCTAGCTTTATTGATCTGTTCTACTTGGGTTTTTTATTATTATTATTATTATTTCTCTATCATTGATTCCTGTTCTAATCTTAATAATTTCCCTCTTCTGCTGGTTTTCGTTTTTATTTGGTGTTCTTTCTCCAGGTCTTTAGGTAAAAGGTTAGGTTGTTTATTTGAGACTTTTGCTTCCTGAGAAAGGCCTGTATTGCTATATACTTCGCTTTTATGCCTGTCTTTGCTGTATCCCAAATGTTTCAGCTGTCATGTTTTCTTTCTTTTTTAATTTCCTGGTCAGCCCTTTCATTCTGTAATAGGATGTTCTTCACTGTCCATGTATTTGTTGTCTTTCCAATTTTTTCTTCTTGACTTCAGGTTTCATAACCTTGTGGTCTGAAAATACACATGATATGATTGCAGCCTTTTTGTACTGGTTGGGACCTAAGATTTGTGACCCAGTATGTGAACTATTCTGGAGAATGTTCCATGTGCACTCATAAAGAATGTGTTTTCTGCTCCTTTAGGATGAAATGCTCTGAATGTATCTGTTAAGTCCCTCTGGACCAGTGTGTCATTCAAAGCCATTGTTTCCTTGTTGATCTTTTGCTTGGATGACCTGGCCATTGCTGTGAGTGGGATATTAAAGTCCCCTAATATTATTGTATTATTATCAGTGTGTTTCTTTACAACTGGCTGCTCCTGTGTTTAAATTTAAAAAATAGCAGGGGCACCTGGGTGGCTGGCTCAGTTGTTAAGCATCTGCCTTCAACTCAGGTCATGATCCCAGGGTCCTGGGATCAAGCCTCGCATTGGGTTCCCTCAGTGGGAAGCCTGCATCTCCCTCTCTTTCTCCCCCTGCTTGTGTCTCTCTGGCTGTGTTTCTGTCTGTCAAATAAAAAAACAAAATCATAAAATAAAATAAATTTTAAAAATAGCACAAAGAAGGGAGGAGGGGAGATTCCTCTCATCTAGTTAATGAATACATCTATCACCTCACATATTTATCTGTTTTTGGTGAATACATATAAGTTATACTCTTTAGCACATTTTAGTAAGACAGTACAGTATTAATCAACTATAGTCACCATATTATACATTAAATCCTGAGACCTTATTCATCTTAGAGCTGAAAATTTATATACCCTTTTATAAACACCTCCTTGTTTTCTATACCCTACAGCCCCTGGCAACCACTTCTTCAGTTTCTGTTTTCTGTGAGTTTGACTTTTTATTTAGATTACACATGTAAGTGATACCAAGCACTATTTGTCTTTGTCTGAGTTATCTCACTTAGTGTACTACCACAGGTTCCATCCATGTTGTCGCAAATAGGATTTCCTTCTTTCTCGTGGCTGAATAATATTCCATTGTATACATATAAACCATATCTTCTTTATCTATTCATTCCCAAGAATGCTTATATACAATATGAGACATAAATTTAGTAGAGTAATAAGATCATATATAGTATTGATTTGTTCACTGTTATTTTTTGTTATTGGTTTTTCCTAAAGTCTTGCTTTTGAAAATATTTTCTTGAACTAATGTACATTCAGAAAAATGAACAACTTATAAGTGGATAACTCTTGAAATTATCATATTTATCATAAAATACACTATATAACCACTGACTCAGTAAAGAAATAGAACTTTATTAGCACTTCTGAAACTCCCTTTGACACTGCCCAATCGTCCTCTCTCCTTTCCAAAGATAACCACTATCTTAAATTGTGACAATATAGATTAGTATTGCCTCTTTTTGAGTTTTCAGCCATTATTTCCTCAAATATTCTCTCTATTCTTTCTCTCTTCTGGGACTCCTATGATGCATATGTTGGTCCCTGTCCTCAGGTCCCTAAGGCTCTGTCCACTTTTCTTCCATCTTTTTTCTTTCTGTTTCTGAGCCTTGATTGTCCTCTCTTAAAGTTTACTGAGTCTTTCCTCTGCCTGCTTAAATCTGCCTCAAATCCATCTAGTGAAGTTTTCATTTTGGTCATTGTACTTTTCAGCTCCAGAATTTTTCAGTTTCTTTTAGATTCTCTCTCTGTTGAGATTTCCATTTTACTCACACATCTTTTTTCTTTTTCTTCCTTTCTTTCTTTCTTTCTTTCTTTCTTTTTTTTTTTTACTTTATGTCTTTAGTTCTTTGAGCATCTTTAAGACAGTTGTTTTAAAGTAGTTGTCTAATGTATTTGCCTTAGGTTCTTCCACAGACTGTTTCTATTGATCTGTTTTTTCTTTGAAAGAACCATACTTCCCTATTTCCTTAGATGCCTTATGATTTTTTGGTTGTTGAATGCTGGACCTTTGAATCTAATAATATGATAACTCTGGAAATCAGATTATCTTCCTTACCCAAGGTTTACTTTTTTTTTGTTATTGTTTTTGTTTTTTGATGTTTTAGATATCTCTATGCCAAGAATCAGCCTAAAGTGTAAACTTAATGTCTTCTCAGTTCATTTCTGAGCTTTTGCCCTGAGTATACAATGTCACTTTCTAATTTTACTACAAATGCAATGGCTTTTAAGTGTCCTAGTCTTTAATGGCTGACTCTCAAAAGAGGGAAAAGCAGAAGGTGAAGAGGGGAAAAGAGGGCCCTTGAAATCCTGTGAAATTCATTTTAGCCAAAGGAGAAAGGGCTTTTAATAGTGGGAGGAGATGCCACTTCTTCGCATCTTTCTGATCAGAAGCAGCAATTAATAATCAAAATGCATAGGGACACCTGGTTGGCTTAGTTGTTAAGCATCTGCCTTCAGCTCAGCTCATAATCCCAGGGTCCTGGGATTGAGCCCCACCAAGACTCCCCACATTGGGCTCACTACTCATTTGGGAGTCCATTTCTCCTTCTTTCTCTGCCTGCTGCTCCACCTGCTCTTCTCTCTCTCTCGCTCTCTCAAATAAGTAAATAAAGTACTTTAAAAAAAATCAAAACACAGCTCCCCAATATTTGAGGACTGAGTCCTTTATCCCATCCTAGCTCCCACAGTTGTGAAATTTGCTCCAGGAACACATGCATCGTTGCTTGCCATATGGCTGGGGGTAGGGGATGAGTAACTGCTACTATGGTAAATGCTGAAATTGACCAAAATTAGTCTCGATTTACAATCCAAGTCTTCCCCTGGAAGTTACAAGCCTTCAGTAGATTCCAGAATTCCAAAATAGTTACATCAAGCAGATTCTGACTGAGCAGTTGTTCCTTAGGTGGGGAGATCAATGCCTGGTGCTTTTTTTCCTACTATCTTCCCAGAATCCTCCTATTGTGTTTTTCAATCATATTAGCCAAACATTTATCTCCTCCTAAGCTACCAAGGGGCTGAAACATATTTTGTATCTTACTGAATGCCTTTTGGGGATCTTCAGATAGGATTATATGTAAATTTTTTCCTTTATAAGGATAGTCATTTTTATTGACAGATTCCCAATAACAAACCATCCTTGCATTACTAGAATGTACTATTCTGACCATAACTATTGAAGCAAATGTAAACAATAAAAGACCCCAAATAGTATATTATAAGTTGCTTATTTAGGGGCACCTGGGTGGCTCAGTTGGTTAAGCGACTGCTTTCAGCTCAGGTCATGATCCCGGAGACCCGGGATTTTCTCCCGCTCTCACTCCCCCTGCTTGTGTTTCCTCTCTGGCTATGTTTCTCTCTGTCAAATAAATAAAATCTTAAAAAAAAAATAAGTTGCTTATTTAAAAATAATGACATTACTATTTTACAGATGCACGAGTTCCAACTTGATTTCTCTTATGTTCTGAGCAGTAATTACATGAAATCATCATTCTTACAATGACATTTGAAGTCTTGGGCTTATTTCTAGAATGTAGAAGAGAAAAATCTTGATAATAAAGAGATAGTCAATAAAGAGATACTCAATCCAAATATACTCAATCCAAAAGAATGCCAGAAAGAAAAAAAAAAGCAAACAAAGAATGAGACAATTGGAAAATAAATAGTAAGGTGGAAGATTTAAAGCCACAACCTATCAATAATCATATTGTATGTAAATCCTCTAAACACTCCAATTAAATGAAATAGAAACAGCATTTTAGTTTTTTTTTTTTTTTTCCATCTGGAAACAGATACCACTGGAAATCAGGACAGACTGTGAATGTTGATGAAAAGGCAAGGACATCAAAGCAAATAGAAGTATGTATTATGTATTAACATAGAAGACAGATAATTCAACATTGGATAATGGGAAGAAAAGATGTACTCAAATATATAATACAAGAATAAAGTTCCTGAAATGAAAAAAAATAAAATCCGGCGGTTCAAACCAAGTATATTTTACTTAGATTTCAGGCAGATACATCAAACATTAAAGTCCTCAGAGAATACAACATCTTTGAGCTTTTCATGGAAAAAAATGCTTAATAATGAGTGTAAATAAAAGTCTCCTCAAAAATGGAGAATCTTATGGAAAAACAAAGAAGCATGGTGGTTAGCAATCCATTTGTGAATCAACTAATAGGAAACAACTTAGAAATTATGATTAAAAAAGTAATTTGGGTATATCTTGGATAATATAAAAGTGACATAACTATTAAGAATTGGAAGTTGAAGGAAGAGGAGATGGAGAAAATATCAGTCATTATCTTTCCTTTTTTTTTTTTAAGATTTTATTTATTTTTTTGACTCAGAGAGAGAGAGAGATCACAGCTAGGCAGAGAGGCAGGCAGAGAGAGAGGAGGAAGCAGACTCCACACCGAGCAGAGAGCCTATGTGGGCCTCGATCCCAGGACCCTGAGATCATGACCTGAGCCAAAAGCAGAGGCTTTATTAACCCACTGAGCCACCCAGGCGCCCAGTCATTATCTTTCAAAACAGAGTCACTAAATCCTATTTAAAAGGGATATAAAACCTGAATATTTTTCATAATTTCTTAACCTCGAAGAGATCTTTTCGGAAATAGCCTGTGATTAAGAAATAAATATTTGAGGGGTACCTGGGTGGTTCAGTCAGTTAAGCATCTACCTTTGGCTCAGGTCTTAATCTTT
Source organism: Spilogale gracilis (assembly GCA_004023965.1). Classification (NCBI taxonomy): domain Eukaryota; kingdom Metazoa; phylum Chordata; class Mammalia; order Carnivora; family Mephitidae; genus Spilogale; species Spilogale gracilis. Next base: position 29,644 of record PITA01019263.1, on the reverse strand, counting down.
AGTACCTTGGGTAGAGCCCAGCATCAGGCTCCTTGCTCAGCAAGGAGTCTGCTTGTCTCTCTCCCTTTGCCTCTCCCTACCCCTGCTTATGTTCTCTCTCTCTAATAAATAAAATCTTAAAAAAAATATTTGAGGGGTGCCTGCATGGCTGTTGGTTGAGTGTCCTCGGTTTCAGTTCAGGTCATGTTCTCAGGATGGGTTGTGGGACCCACCCCAAGTCTGGCTCCACACTCAGCACAGAGTCTGCTTGAGATTCTTTCCCCTCCCTGTCCCTTCCCCCTCTGTGCTCACTCGCTCTCTCTCTCTCTCAAATAAGTAAATAAAATCTTAAGAAGAAAAATATTTGAAAGTTAATCCTACAAAATGCCTTTTTTTCTTCAAAGCAAAATTAAATTTATTTTCTTTATTAACAAATAGGATGTGTAACAAGCCCTTTTACATAAAAGAATTTCTTAGTATCCCTCCATCTTTTTTTGTATACCTATACAAAGGTGTCTGGGATGATGTATGCCTTATGTAAACACTGGAAATTTGGGGGCATTTATTGTAACGTGGGAGTGACTTATACTTTGATCTTTGCCCTTTTGGGTTATTTGAATTCTTGTTTTTTGAATACATATCCCTTTTATAAAAACAAGGGTGTTTATTTTGTACATATCAGAAGACATCAAATGAAATAAATGGAAGTATACAGTTGACCTTTCAACAACATGGTTTTAAACTGCACAGGTCCACTTATCCATGGTTTCTTTAATATAGTACAGAACTAAAAATGTATTTTCTCTTCCTTATGATTTACTTAATATTTTTCTCTAGCTTATTTAGTTGTAAGAATATAGCATATAATACCTATAACATACAAATATGTGTTAGCTGATAGTTTATGTTATCAGTAAGTCAATAATAGGGTATTAGTAGTTAAGTTTTGGGGGAGTCTAAAGTTATTCATGAATTTTTAGCTATGTAGCGGGCCAGGTTCTCAACCCATATAAGAGTCAACTGTATGAATCTAGATTAGTTAACAATGATAATTATGCTTTTCTTTATATTCATTTCATCTATACATTTTTTCATTTCTATTTTTTTAAGGTTTTGGTCATAAATGAGGAACAATACTAAAATTGTACTCCAAATCATGATCTTTGGAGTCTTTTATGTTACAGAAAAGCTGAAGCTGAATGTATGCCTGAGAATAGCCTAGAGGGTAAATAAAACATTCAGGCAAGCACAGGGGCTAAGAAATTTTATTTAATTTTTGGAAACAAAATTTTTGTGTTATCATCTAGTAAATAAACTCATCTCTGAAGAGTCCAGCTCATTTATCAAATCTGTACTAATACCTCATAGATTTCACACATTCAGCCTCTCCTAGACTTCATTGGAGAAGCAGAGTTAATTGCTTCAGGGTCATTAGTATAATTCATTTTCCTGACAGTACTGGGTCCTATTCATAGACTACACTATTAATAAATATAGCACTGGTTACCAAGATAAGACTAACACATTTTCTTCAGAACAGTGTTTTTCTATTTTCAAGCATTCTTTCTTTCTCTCTTCTCTCCCTTTCCCTCATCCCACCCACAATTGCCAGAAAAATGGGATTCTATTGATCTTACCTATATATGCATGTGACATTACCTCACTAAAAAGGAAAAAATAGAACCTTCCTCTTCCACTCAAATTGTTAAGTAAATTTGTCTCCCCTAGAGAGGCTATGAATCTTGGAGCTTTGCTGCTTCATCCTGTCTCTTTGACAAGTACAGCTCTAACCTTGTCAGTGTTGTCCTCACTCTTATTCTTTATACCCACTCCCCTCACTTGTATTATCTGCAAAAGAATGAGAGATTAGGCTGGTGCTTGGGCAGGTCATGTGCTACCAACATACAACTGAGTAGGAGTTTTCTACCATACATAATGATACAGGGACTTGGTATAGTGTGAACTACACTCAGGTGGTTTTAATTTCAAACCACTTCTTTTGCTTCTGTGGAATCTTTTCCAAATTTTTCTTTTGTTTTTGAAAAAAACATTTATTCACTCGGGGTGCCTGGGTGGCTCAGTTGGTTTAAGCAACTGCCTTCGGCTCAGGTCATGATCCCAGAGACCGGGGTTTGAGCCCCACATCGGGCTCCCTGCTCTGCAGGAAGCCTGCTTCTCCCTCTCTCACTCCTTCTGCTTGTGTTCCCTCTCTTGCTGTGTTTCTCTCTGTCAAATAAATAAACAAAATATTTGAAAACAAAAACAAAAACAAAAAATTTTATTCACTCAACAGGTATTTATTTACTGTCTCCTTCACTACGCCAAAAGTGCAGAATAGAGCTCAAAGTTCTATCTTACTGTATCTGCTGAGGCAGCAGCCCCATGCTTAGCATAATTTATAGTCAGTGGTCAGTGATCAGTTTCAGGATATTCAGGCTTATATATTTATTACTTCTCTAGCTATTTAGCCCACAGTATTACAAGTCTTAAGTACTTTATATGATCCACTATGCAAATCTTTGTGACTCTTCTTGTCCTTCTCCATCTTATCACTTTTATATAATTTATTCCTTTTCAGTGACTTAACTGTAGTTATTCTTTAAGAACTTTAATCTTTTCTGACTCCACATCTACGTGATTAAAGTCACTGTGAATTTCGACCTGGTCTCTCTCAGTGCTAGACATATTCCCTTCCTTTCTTCCGTCTTGTCCTGCCATGAAAACTCTCTGTTGAGATCTGAAGGAGAGATGGGAGAGAGACTTTCATTTAACTGATTTCTAAGTTCTTGTTCCCATAGTTAAAATTGTTGTGATGTCACATCCGGACAGTTGACATTTATCATCAGAATGTAGTACATTCTTAGAGCTCTGACGTTGGATTCCTTGAGCTGAGTGTGGGTGTAGTCATCCTGACAGGTTTGCTCAGTAAAACACGGCTTTCCTATTAAGTTTAAATGATCACTACACTGAAAGACCTACAGCTGGAATGGAAGAAAAGCTGCAGAGAATTACTGAAATAAAGGATGGGATTTGGCAGACTGGAGCTGGAGCAAAAGCAGTGTGAAACAACAGGTGCCGTGGGTTATCAGCATTTTTTTTTCTTTTTTTTTTTTATTGTTACTTAAATTTTTTCCCCAGTGTTTCAAGATTCATTGCCCATTCCCCACACCCAGTGCTCCATGCAGTAGGTGCCCTCAGTACCCACCACCAGGCTCTCCCATCCCCCCACCCCCCTCCCTCCAAATCCCTCAGTTTGTCTCTGTGTCCAAAGTCTCTCGTTTCGTTTCTCTCCCTGAATTACCCTACTTCCCATTTACTTTCCTTCTCCCACTGACCTCCAGGTTACCCCTTATGCACCGCAAGTAAGTGAAACCATGTGATACTTGACTTTCTCTACTTGGCTTATTTCACGCAGCATAATCTCTTCCAATCCAGTCCATGCTGCTACAAAAGTTAGATATTCATCCTTTCTGATGGAGGCATAGTATTCCATTGTATATATAATTAACATCTGTTTTTAGCCTGAAGCACTTTGCTGAGAATGCTCCACCAATGCTTTTATTCAGAGATAAACACGGACTGAGAAGCAGCTGAGTAGTAAGAGGTTAGTAAAACATAAAGCTTTTCCTTGAGAGGGAATACTACTGGATGTCACTCACTGGATACAGACATCTAAGGGAAATCCCTATTAAAACGGTATGTTTTTATATCATTTATTTTGATACTTAATAGGTATGTAAAGTCACAGTAATAATAAAAGTGTTCGCTTTTGCTTATACCTTGGCTTAGAACTTGGAAGTGGTTTTGAAGGGATTTTTGCTTTTTCTGCATTGTTTGAATTTTGAAAAGGAGACAATATTTATGTATTATATTCGTAATTATAAAGAATAAAAACAAACGTGATCTATGTTTGGCATAAGGTATTGTGGCAATTTAAGAATTTTTCATGTTGGGAAAAAATGCAAAGAATTTAGAAAATAAAAACAAAGTCAATAAAGGTATGGGCAAGGGAATAAAAGTTTTCTTTTTCTCTTTAAGTAGTTTTTTTTTTAAGATTTTTATTTTTTTGATAGAGAGAGATCACAAGTAGGCAGAGAGAGAGGAGGAAGCAGGCTCCCTGCTGAGCAGAGAGCCCGATGGGGGCCTCGATCCCAGGACCCTGAGATCATGACCTGAAGGCAGAGGCTTTAACCCACTGAGCCACCCAGGCGCCCAGTAGTTTTCTTGATTAGCTTTTGTTAGATATAAAAACCTTCACTAATATTACCTAACACTGAGACCCTAACCATAAAGCAAAACCAGTACATAACTAAAGACACAGGCTTCCATTATTTTGCTGTTAATCTAATGCAGAGGGGTTTGGTTTGTTTTGCATTATTTGCAGAAAGAAAATGTCTTAGAAAATTTTTAATGGATATGACTTTTTTACATATATTCTATATTCAACTCTCCTAAGAAATGTTATTCTATTAAGAACAAGTCTAAAAATTGTGGAATTTACCTATCAAGAGGCATTTTGGTTATTTTCAGGTTGGGGCTATTACAAATAGAGCTTCCATGAACATTCATGTAGGTTGTTTTTGTGTAGATGTAGATTTCCATTCCTCTGTGATATATGCTCACTGTGCTTGCAAAGTCACATGCAAGTTGCATGTGTTCTATAGGAAGCTGCCATACGGTTTTCAGAGTGGCTGTATCATTTTGCCTTCCTATCAGCAGTGTATGAAATAATCTACTTTCTTCTTATCTTTGCCAGCATTGTCACTGTTTTTTATGTTAGCTCTTATACTAGATATGTGGTGATACTTCATTGTAGTTTTCATTTGCATTTTCCTGATGGCTAATGATGTTGAGAATCTTTTTGTGTGTTAATTTTCCATCTGTATATGCTCTAGTGAAATATCTCCTCATGTCCTTTGTCTATTTTCTAACTGGACTTCTTAAAAATATATATATTTTTAAGTTTATGGATATTCTTTGGAAATGCAAGTTTATATTTCATAAACATGAGGGAAATATTACAAGACTGTTTTATGACATTGTGGATGTTTAAATGTAGAGCTGGTCCAGAATGATGTGGTTGGATTATGCTAAGATTCAGACATTGAGGGTATGCTCTTGAGATATGAACATTAAAAAGGAGGGAGAAGGCGAAAAGTGAAGATAAGGGAAAGGAAAGAGGGAAGGTGAAAAAAAAGAAGGAAGGGAGAGGGAATAGAGAGAGAATACAGTGAAAGGAAGGAAGACATAGGGATAGGTAAAGATAAGAGGAAGAATGAGAAAGGGGATATGTTAAGAGATGCAGTGATTCCAAGGAGGAAGATGAAATATGTCAAAGCTAAGTACATTCTACCAACAAGGGCTTTTTTCAGGGGCTAGAAAGTATTGCCAGGACTAATAACAAGTAGACTAAAGTAAACCACTAAAGAAGTTTGAGGGATGAGTATAATGAGTTGTAACTTCCAAAGAAAATGGAGACGAATTTGGCTTCAATTGTATATAAGCTATTGGTGGTAGAGTTAAAAAAGAAGTGAAATCAAGGGATATGCTTCTTCATCCCAGTTTTATCAAAGACTAAGGGATCTTTGATAAGTTTATTATCTGTAAAATGGAGATCACACTCTTGGGAGTGTTGTAGCCATTAAAAAATTTACTAGAAAACACTTTTACATCTGTAAGTTATTCAGAAATAAAAATTGTGATTGCTAATTAAAAAAAAAACTTTGGGAAATAGCAGGACTGGAAAATGTTAAATGAATGTAGATATAATCATGATTTTGAGAAAAAGAAATACTTTGCTAATATGCATTAAAAGGAGCTAGTTCAGTACTAGTTTTTCATTTGTGTAACCATTGTTAGATACCAACTGGGACATAGCAGGAGTCAGTAAATTCATGTCCAGTTCACCTTATTTCTAAGGAATGGACACAAGCTTCCAAGGCGTAGAGCTTGGAGGATGTGTCGTCCCTGTATGTGTGTCCCTGGCCTTACTAGAGGACAGGAAAAAGGTATGGCACACAGAGGTTGTCTTTGTCCTTTTGGGCTACACTGACAAGACACCACAGACTGGATGGCTTACAAATAACAAAACTTTATTTTCCACAGTTCTGGAGGTTGGAAAGTCCAAGATCAAGGATAACAGAGTGGTCACATTTGGGTGAGGGCCCTCTTCTGGTTTCATAGCCAGCATGTGTCCTCAAAGATAAAGGGGTGAGGGAGCTCTCTCAAGCCTCTTTTTGTAAGGGCATCAGTCTCATTCATAAGGGCCTGCCCTCATAACCTAATCACCTTCCAAGGTCCCCACCTAATGGTCCAGATGTCATCATGTTGTGAATTAGATTTTTAACATAAAAATTTGGGGGAGGCATATGATGTGGTAAGCATTGGGTGTTATATGAAACTAATGAATCATTGAACACTACGCCAAAAACTAATGATGTACTATATGTTGACTAATTAAATTTAAATTAAAAAAATAAAAAGCTCAGTGGATATTTCTAAAAAAATTTTTAAATTTTAAAAATTTCAAAAAAAAGAAATTTTAGGGGGACCCAAGCATTCAGCCCATAGTAGAGATTATGTGCTCAACTTAGGAGACACTGGGTCTAGTCTCCTCTCATCTTTGCTTTCGAACCCAGATTAAATCAGAACAATCAGTTTATGAATTTTTAACAGATTATTAATCACAGGTTTTTACTCCTATAATCAACATACAGGCATAGAGACCTACATATACAGCAGGAGAAACTGGAGGCAAACTCAGTTCAAGTTTCCATGAAGTGACACTGAGAAACATTTCTCAGCACTTTTTAGATATATCTCCCTCTCTCAGCATGTTTTACAGAGCCACAGTTTAACTGGTATGTCATCAACTCAGCTATTATGGAAAGTCTTGATGTCCTTAGGACCAGAATATGTTGTCATATTTGTTCTCAGAAATCCTGACTGAACAGTTCTTTCTAGAAGAGTATTCTTTGTTAAGCAGTATTGTTTCTTTCCTTAGTTAGGCCCTATCTTTCACTTATATTCTTATTTTTAAAACATACTTGCCATTAATTTGGAGCTTTGTATTTTTATTTCATATTGATTTATTAGCATAGAATTATTCTTCAACCTAGTGGGGTTTTTACATATTATAATGTCATACAACATACTGTTATCAGGTATCAGCAATGAATGACTTCTACCATTATGTTTAGGGCAATAGACTTTATTTCTAGCTTACTCATCATAGCTGACAGAAGAAGGTCTCAGATATAATATCTTTAATAAATATGATAACACCAACAATTTGACTAACTGCTACACATGATCTCAAAAATCCCAATAGCAGTTAGTGCCCCTACTACATATCGATTAGGATACACTATTTAGGAATGCTCCATTAAGTCTTAATTTACAAATTCAGTATAGCACTTACTGACTGAGGTTTGTATAGCACTTACTGACTGTAGTTAGTTATGGAGGTTCCACTCAATAATTTTTGAAAAACCTAAGCACTAGAGTCAAATTTGAATCCCAGATTCATAATTTACTGGATTCATAAGCTCTTATTTCCATTTTAGAGATGAGGAATTTACCAATCTAAAAATCATTTGTTAAGATTATAAATAATAAGTAACTAGCATATATTCAATACTTAATAAGTGTGATAGCTACTGTCATTGTGTTTATGGCTGTTTCTTCTACTAGACTGTGAGTTGCTTAAGGTCAAGAACTAATATCATTAGATTTTCTAACTCTTTGAGTTCTAACACAGGAACTTGGGCATTAGAGGTATTTTGTAAGCACACTATAAAAGTAAATGTACTTATAGGTGACAGTGTAGCTTATAATAACTTTCAAATGATATTAAAAGCTTGTAGTGTTCAAAATGTTAGAATTTGGGGTCCCTAAAATGCTGTCAAAGCCAAAGAGGGAGCTGGCTCATCTCTTTATGTAGCCAAACATGGAAGCCATTTGGTCATTCCTTTTTAATTAATGCAACATGGCTTCTTTCCCCACATGTTTTTTTCTTTTTATTAACATATATTATTTGTTTTGGGGTACAGGTCTGTGAATGATCAGTCTTACACAGTTCACAGCACTCACCATAGCACATACCCTCCCAATGTCCATCACCCAGCCGCCCTATCCCTTTCACCCTCCTCCCCTCCAGCAACCCTGTTTGTTGCCTGAGATTAAGAGTCTCTTAGGGTTTGTCTCCTCCCCAGTCCCATCTTGTTTCATTTTTTCCCCCACAACTGTCTGCCCTGCCTCTCAAATTCCTCATATCAGAGCAATCATATGATAGTTGTCTTTCTCTGATTGACTTATTTTGCTTAACATAATACCCTCTAGTTCCATCCACATCGTTGCAAATGGCAAGATTTTGGTTTTTTAATGGCTACAGAGTATTCCACTGTAGATATACATATATATATACCACATCTTCTTTATCCATTCATCTGTTGATGGACACCTCGGCTCTTTGCATAGTTTGGATATTGTGGACATTGCTGCTATAAACATTGGGGTACATGTGCCCTTTCAGATCACTACATTTGTATATTTAAGGTAAATACCTAATAGTGTAATTTCTGGGTCTTAGGGTAGCTCTATTTTCAAATTTTGAGGAACCTCCATACTGTTTTCCAGAGTGACTGCACCAGCTTGCATTCCTACCAACAGTGTAGAAAACTGTAGAACAACAGTGTTCCTCTTTCTCTGCATCCTTGCTAACAGCTGTTGTTTCCTGACTGGTTAATTTTAGCCATTTTGACTGGTGTGAGGTTGTATCTCACTGTGGTTTTAATTTGTATTTCCCTGATGCCGAGTGATGTTGAGCACATTTGCATGGGTCTGTTGGCCATTTGGATGTCTTCTTTGGGGAAATGTCTGTTCATGCCTTCTGCCCATTTCTTGATTGGATTATTTGTTGTTTGGGTGTTGAGTTTGATAAGTTCTTTATAGATTTTGGATACTAGCCCTTTATTTGATATGTCATTTGCAAATATCTTCTCCCATTCTGTTGATTGTCTTTTGGTTTTGCTGACTGTTTCCTTTGCTGTGCAAAAGCTTTTTAATTGTAATGAAGTCCCAGTAGCTCATTTCTGCCCTTGCTTCCCTTGTCTTTGGCAGTATTTCTAAGAAGTTGCTGTGGCTGAGGTCGAAGAGGTTGCTGCCTGTGTTCTTCTCAAGGATTTTCATGGAATTCCTATCTCACATTGAGGTCTTTCATCTATTTTGAGTCTATTTTTATGTGTGGTGTAAGGAAATGGTCCAGTTTCCTTCTTCTGCATGTGACTGTCCAATTTTCCCATTAACATTTGTTGAGGAGACTGTTTTTTTTTTCCATTGGACATTCTTTCCTGGTTTGTTGAAGATAAGTTGACCATAGAGTCGAGGGTCCATTTCTGGGCTCTCTCTTCTATTCCATTGATCTATGCATCTGTCTTTGTGCCAGTACCATACCATCTTGATGCTGACAGCTTTGTAATAGAGCTTGAAGTCTGGAATTGTGATGCCGCCAACTTTGGTTTTCTTTTTAACATTCCTCGGGGTATTTGGGATCTTTTCTGGTTCCATATAAATTCTAGGATTATTTTTTCCATTTCTTTGAAAAAAGTTGATGATATTTTGATAGGAATTGCATTAAGTGTGTAGATTGCTCTAGGTACACATTTTCTAGACATTTCAACAATATTCTTCCAATCCATAGGCATAGAATGTTTTTCCATTTCTTTGTGTCTTCCTCAGTTTCCTTCATGAGTACTTAATGGTTTTCTGAGTACAGATTCTTTGCATCTTTCATTAGGTTTATTCTTAGGTATCTTATCGTTTTTGGTACAATTGTAAATGGGATCAACTCCTTAATTTTTCTTGCTTCTGTCTTGTTGTTGGTATATAGAAATGCACCTGATTTCTGTGCATTGATTTGATATTCTGGCACATTAGTGAATTCCTGTATGAGTTCTAGCAGTTTTGGAGTGAGTCTTTTGGTTTTTCCACATAAAGTATCCTATCATCTGTAAAGAGAGAGATTTTGACTTCTTTGCCAATTCAGATGCCTTTTATTTATTTTTGTTGTCTGATTGCTGAGGCTAGGACTTCTAGTACTTTGTTGAATAGCACTGGTGGTAGTGGGCAGCCCTGCCCTGTTCCTGACCTTAGGGGAAAAGCTCTCAGTTTTTTCTCCACTGAGAATGATATTTGCTGCGGATTTTTCATAGTTGGCTTTTATGATACTGAGGTATGTACCCTCAATCCCTAGACTGTGAAGAGTTTTGAACAAGAAAGGATGCTGTAATTTGTCAAATGCTTTTTCAGCATCTATTAATAGTATCATATGGTTCTTATTCTTTTTTTCATTAATGTATCACATTGATTGATTTGCAGATGTTGAACCAACCTTGCAGCCCAGGAATAAATTCCACTTCGTCGTGGTAAATAATCCTTTTAATGTACTGTTGGATCCTATTGGCTAGTATTTTGGTGAGAATTTTTGCATCCATGTTCATCAGGGATACTGGTCTATAATTCTGCTTTTTGATGGGATCTTTGTCTGGCGTGGGGATAAAGGTAAATCTGACCTCATAAAATAAGTTTGGAAGTTTTCCTTCCATTTCTGTTTTGGAACAGTTTCAGGAGAAGAGGTATTAGTTCTTTAAATGTGTGGTAGAATTCCCCTGGGAAGCCATCTGGGCCTGGAATTTTGTTTATTGGGAGATTTTTGATGACTACTTCAATCTCCTTACTGGTTATGGGTCTGTTCAGGTTTTCTGTTTCTTCCTGGTTCAGTTTTGGTAGTTTATACATCTCTAGGGATGCAAGCATTTCTTCCAGATTGTCAAATTTGCTGGTGTATAGATGCTCATATATGTTCTTATAATCATTTGTATTTCTTTGGTGTTGATTGTGATCTCTCCTCTTTCATTCATGATTTTATTAATTTGGATCCTTTCTCTTTTCTTTGTGATAAGTCTGGCCAGGGCTTTATCAATCTTAAAAATTCTTTCAAATACCTAGCTTCTAGCTTCCTTGATCTGTTCTACTGGGGTTTTTTGGTTTTGTTTCTGTTCTTGTTGATTTTTTTATTATTGTTGTTGTTTTCTGCTTGTTTCTATTTCATTGATTTCTGCTCTGATCTTTATTATTTCTCTTCTTCTGCTGGGTTTAGGGTTTCTTTGCTGTTCTTTCTCCGGCTCCGTTAGGTATAGGATTAGGTTGTGTGCTTGAGACCTTTCTTCTCTCTTGAGAAGGGCTTGTATTGCTATATATTTTCCTCTCAGGACCACCTTTGCTGCATCCCAAAGGTTCTGAACATTTTCATTTATTTCATTTTTCATTTATTTCCATGAATTTATTTATTTCATTATGTCATTTATTTCCATGAATTTTTAAAATTCTTCTTTAATTTCCTGGTTGACCCATTCATTTAACAGAGTACTCTTTAGCCTCCATGTATTTGAGTTCTTTCCAGCTTTCCTCTTGTGGTTGAGCTTTAGTTTCACTGTGGTCTGAAAATATTCAGGGAATGATCCCAGTCTTTTGGTACTGGTTGAAACCAGATTTGTGACCCAGGATGTGATCTGTGTTGGAGAATGTTTCATGTGCACTAGAGAAGAGTGTGTACTGTTTTTTTAGGGTACAATGTTCTGAATATATCTATGCTGTCCATCTGACCCAGGGTATCATTTAAAGCCTTTATTTCCTTGTTGATCTTTTGCTTAGATGATCTGTCCGTTTCAGTGATGGGTGTGTGTTAAATTCCCCTACTACTATTGTATTATTGTGGATGTATTTCTTTGTAGTTGTTATTAATTGGTTTGTATAATTGACTGCTCACATGTTAGGGGAATAGATATTTAAAATTGTTGGATCTTATTATTGGAAAGACCCTATAAGTATGATATAGTGTCCTTCCTCATCTTTTATTATAGTCTTTGGCTTAAAATCTAATTTGTCTGATGTAAGGATTGCCACCCCAGCTTTCTTTTAATGTCCATTAACATGATAAATTGTTTTCCATCCTCTCACTTTAAATCTGGAGGTGTCCTTGGGGTCTAAAATGCGTTTCTTGCAGACAGAATATTGATGGGTCTTGTTTTTTTTAAAGATTTTATTTCTTTATTTGACAGAGAGAGACACAGGAAAAGAGGGAACACAAGCAGGGGGAGTAGGAGAGGGAGAAGCAGGCTTCATGCTGAGCAAGGACCCTGATACAGGACTGGATTTCAGGACCCTGGGATCATGACCCGAGCCAAAGGCACACGCTTAATGACTGAGCCACCCAGGTGCCCCGGGTATTCTCTTTTTTATCCATTCTAATACCCTGTGTCTTTTGACTGGGGCATTTAGTCCATTTACATTCAGGGTAATCATTGAAAGATATGAATTTAGTGCCATTGTATTGCCTGTAAAGTGACTGTTACTATGTTACTGTAGACTGTCTCTTTTCCTTTCTGGTCTGTTACTTTTAGAGTCTCTCTTTACTTAGAGGATGCCTTTCAATATTTCCTGTAGGGTTGGTTTGGTGTTTGCAAATTCTTTTAGTTTTTGTTTGTCCTAGAAGCTTTTTATCTCCTATTTTCAGTGACAGCCTAGCTGGATATAGTATTCTTGGCTGCATATTTTTCTCATTTAGTGCTCTGAATATATTATGCCAGTCCTTTCTGGCCTGCCAGGTCTCTGTGGATAGGTCTGCTGCCAATCTAAATTTCTACCGTTGTATGTTATAGACCTCTTGTCCCGAGCTGCTTTCAGGATTTTCTCTTTGTCACTGAGACTTGTAAGTTTTACTATTAGGTGATGGGGCATTGACCTATTTTTATTGATTTTGAGGGGAGTTCTATGGCCTCCTGGAATTTAATGTTTGTTCCCTTCACCATAGGGAAATTCTCTGCGCTAATTTGCTCCAGTTTACCTTCTGTCCCCATCTCTGTTCTTCTGGCATTCCAATTATTCTAATATTGTTTCATCTTATGGTATCACTTATCTCTCAAGTTCTCCCCTCATGGGCCAGTAATTTTTTTTTCTCAGCTTCTTTATTTATCATTTGGTTTTCTATTTATTCTTTATTATTTCTCAGCTTCTTTATTTATCATTTGGCTTTCTATATCACCAATTCTCTCTTCTGCCTCATTTATCCTAGCAGTAAGAGACTCCATTTTTTATTGCACCTCATTAATAGCTTTTTTGATTTCAACTTGGTTAGATTTTAGTTCTTTCATTTCTCCATAAGGGAATTTTATTTCTCCAGAAAGGAATTCTCTAGCATCTTCTATGCTTTTTTCAAGCCCAGCTAGCATCTTCATAATTGTCAGTTTCAACTCTAGTTCTGACTTCTTACTAATGTCTGTATTGATGATATCCCTAGCCATCAGTACTGCCTCTTGTTCTTTTTTTTGAGGTGAGGTTTTCCACCTTGTCATTTTATCCAGAGAAGAATATATGAATGAGAAAACAAAATATTAAAGGGTTAGCAACAACCTCAGAAAAATATACACTAGCCATATCAGAAGAGGCCGAAACTGGGGGGAGATGAAAGAAAAAAATGTGTGTTTGTGTGTGTGTGTGTGTGTGTGTGTGTGTGTGTGTATGATAAGACTGGTGAATAGAACAGAGTCATACACTTGATTTTGGGTATATTTTGGTCTTGTTAGAAGAAACTACCTCCCAAAATTAAAAACAATAAATAAATTATATATATATATATATATATATATATATATATATATATACAAAAAGAAGGGTAAACATGATGAAGGGATGGAATATAACTGTAAAGATGAAAATTAAAAAAGATTTTAAAAAAGGAATTGATAAGAAGTTGGTTGAAGAAAGAAAGAAAAATAATGTGATCAGGCTGGGGACTAGAACAAAGCCATATGCTAGATTTAGGGTATATTTTGATCTGTTAGAAGAAACTGTATCCCAAAATTTTAAAGAAAGAAATACTTACATGTATACACAAAATAAGGTTAAATACAATGAAGGGATAGAATATGAGTACAATAATGAAAATTATAAAAGATTTTTAAAGAGGTATTGATAAGATAAAATAATTTTAAAGGATTAAAATAGGAAAGAGGAAAAATTAAAAAACAGAGTATGAAGAAAATAAAATTTAAGAAAATTAACTTTGAAAGACTCATGGGGGAAAAGCCGTGAATTCTATATGCTACCTTCCTGAAGTTTTGCAGTTCTGAAATTTTGCAGTTCTCATTGATCAGTGAACTTGGTCTTGGCTGGATGTTCTTACTGATCTTCTGGCCTGTTGCAGTGATTCTCAAATGTCTGCCTCAAGTGGAATTTCACTGCTCTTGCTAGGGGCCAGGCTAAGTAACCTGCTCTGTTTGGCTCTCGGTAGCTTTTGTTTCCTGAATGCTTTCCATACAGCATTGGAGGAGGAGAATGAAAATGACAGCATCCCAATTTCTGGCCCCAAAGGAGCCGAGAGCTCAGGTTCCCCCCAACTTCAGTGAGCTCTCAAAGAAAGGCAGTCAATCATTCCTTTCTCCCTGGTCTCTGGCTGTACTCTGTGCTCACCCAGCCTGAGACTGAGCATTTCTATCTCTGGTACATGGCCGCCTTTGGAGTCTCCAAACCGAGCAGTTTCCTACAGTGAGTTCTCATGCCACTCCTCCCAGTGGAGGATCTGCCACTTGTGGTGGTCCCTGCTTGAAGAGCAGTGGCCCGACTGGCAGGGATCATAGTTTATGTCAACATTGAGCTGAGAGCCCTCTCCTCGACTCCATCTTTGTAGCTCCTTCCCCACTCCAATACCTGGGAGGTCTGCCATACTCAGGCACTCCTGGTCTTTGTGTGACCCCGAGGGACCTGAAACCACACTGTCCTAGCAAGGGTTCCGCCCACCACTTAGCCACTGGAGTAACGTCCATCAGTGGAGCTGACTTCTAAAAGTTCCAATTTTGTGCTCCACTGCTGTACTACTTTCTCGGAGCTGGCCCCTCCCCACACAGTCTCTCATCCCATATATTGCCTCAGATTCAGTTCTCCACACGTCCTACCTTCCAGAAAGTGGTTGCTTTTCTGTTCCTAGAATTGCTGCTATTCTTGTCTTTAATCTCCTGTTGAGTTTGTAGGTGTTCAGAATGGTTTGGTAACTATCTAGCTGAATTCCTGGGACCAGATGAAATTTGGGTCTCCTACTCCTCTGCCATCTTGCTTCTCTTGCAATGTGGCATTTCTGATCTGGAACTCAGAAACCCACGAACCAGAGACCTGATAGAAAAAAAAAAAAAAAAAAAAAAAAAAAAAAAAGCAGTGTTATGGAAGAAGGTGGAAGTTTTGGAGCCAGATTGCTATACAGATAGCAATGGGACCTCGAGCAAGTTTAAAGTTGCCAGATTTATTTAGCAAATAAAAATAAAGAATCTCCAGTTAAATGTGAATTTCTGGCAATAAGGAATTATCTAGAATAAGTCAGTCCCAAAGATGTATGGAATAAAAACACTAAAGAATTATTTGGGGCACCTGGGTGGCTCAGTTAGTTAAGCATCTGCCTTCATCTCAGGTCATGAGCCCAGGGTCCTAGGATCAAGTCCTGCATTGGGCTCCCTGCTCAGTGGGGTGTCTGCTGGTCCCTCTCCCTTTGCCCCTCCCTCCTGCTCCTTCTTTCTCTCTCTCTCTCACTCTCTCTCTCAAATAAGTTAAAGCTTTAAAAAATTATCTGAAATTCAAATTTAACTGGGTATTCTCTATTTTGTATGGCAACATTTACTAAACCTCTCTGTGCTTGAGTTTTCTCATTATTAAATGGAAGATAATGATTGTACCAATCTTATAGGGTTGTTAGGAAGATTACATGAGTTAGTACATAGAAAGTACTTAGAAGAGTATAGAGAAGATCTCAATAAGTGATACTTAGCTATTGTTGATGGGGTTATGATATTTACTAAAGATATTTTTGAGGCCTTCTGCAGTTATCTGTGATAATTAATTAATGCATAGAGTGAGACTCCACAAGGTAGGCAAAAGAAAATGACAAGACAGGTCCATGTCTCCCAGGAGTAGACCTGCCTGAGAATCCCTGCTTCATCATTCATTGGCTGGGTACAGCTTGGGGGATGTAGCCTTAGTGTAGGTGCAGTGATGAATTTCATATCACAATAACTGAAGCTGTTGATCCATTTTGTTTCCTGAAGTCAGAGGTCTCAGAGGTGCATTCTCATGAATACCAATGTACAGATCTATTTTTCACATAGGTTCAGAGAGCAACTATTCTGTGGAAACTGACTGGAGATATAGAAGGGAAGTTAGTAAGATAAAACTATATCCATTGTCACTGCATTGCATTTCATGGCTACAAATAGTATTCATCCTCTCCCTCACCACTATCCACTTTCTTTCTCTTTGGACTATTTGCCATCACCAGGCATTTCCACTTCATGAGTATTGGTCATTATGGGTTGTTGTTGTTTTTTTCCCTAACCTTTTAAGAGCCATTCCACTAGCAATTTATCCCAGCCCCCTGGAGTCCTTGATAGGGACTGAAAGAGTGCTCCCAATATTAATAAATTCTTATTTATCCTATCTTCCATTCCAAATCCCCTTTTCTTACTGGCACATGCTGGCTTAATCTTGCAACTCTTTAAGTGTGTGGTCTCCTAGCTTATTATATCTGTCATTCCCAGCTGGACTGTGCTGAGATTTAACCCCAGTATCAGGCTGGTGTCCAGGAGAGGGGTAGAGGCATTTCCTGAGGGGAGGGAATATTAATTGGATTGTGGGGAGAGGTCTCTATAGAACCTTCTACCACAGTGAGAGTGCCAGCTCTTATTCAGGGGTATATCATAGGCATATCCAGATGTATCCATTCCAGAGATCAGGATCCCAGATATTTTTAAACAGGACATTGACCAGCAAAGTAGACTTGGCTGCCTTGGTGGTACATCCAGAAGTCTCTAGAACTCTGTGATTCTAACAGAGTTAGATTCTAACAGAGTTAGGTCTCCCACCTGTCAACTGTGTCTGCTTTTCAAATGCAGAAGATTAGGACCTCTGTAAGCTACTAAAGTAGCTCTCTGGCTAGTAACTGTTAGAAAATAACACTCAGAAAAAGGAAAGAAATGAAAAGAGAGAGCACTCAGTCTCTCATTAAGCTTCCTTAGGGCATAAATATAATTTAGTAGTAATCAGCCTATTCCACTGTCTACTTAGTAAGTATTGCCCATCCACAACCTCCACAACCCACCAAAGTACACCACAGAACGGTTCTAAAGAAAGTTCTAAAGCTATCAGAAGTCATCAAGCCAGGGTTTCCCATCTGAAGAATCCCATGTCACCCAGGAATGGTATCTCAGTATCTCAACTTAGTATCTCAGTTGCCCGCAGTTACTGCCCAGGAGCAGCTTGTGGAAAGTGTAGCCTTAACAGGAAAACACAATGATACATTTCAAAATGCAGCAGCTGGGGCTGTCAGTCAGTTACACTTACTGCAGTAGGAGATCTGAGAGAGATATTCTCATGAATGCCACATTGAGGTCTATAAATAGAAGTGGGAGAGATGACATGAAAACAGCAGAGTAGGGAGCTCCAAGAATCAGTCCTTACACTGAAGCAATCATTAAGCAAACAAAACTGGCAGAATTAACTTTAACTCTAGAATATAATTTAAAAACTTATAATAGTCAAAGTGCTTAATAAAGACAGGATGTTAAATACTGGTAAGAAAGCATTATTGCATTTTTGTTTACCTATTTATCATCCCCCATTCCCCAGTATGACAGTGGCCATGAGGGCAGGGGTGAGCATTTCTGGTGTTACCTAGTTGGTGCCAGAGGGCAATGATGGACCTTGTTCTTATACACTGTGGTTATGCATTTTGCATTTTGACCAGTCTTGTGGTTTCCAAAAGGACCAGTGCAGAGGCTTTGTTCTGTTTTGCCTTGAACAGGCTGGAACAGCATCTCTGATAAAAGCATTCACATATGTCAAAAGCATTTAAAGACATATAAAATACATAGCTGTCTCAGGCAAGGTAGAATGGGGAAAGGAGCAGGTGGACCAATAGATCTGTGGAAGAGAAGACTGAGGAGAAAATATTTGGGGAATAAAGACCTTGAAGGGTACCACATATACCAGGGAATCCCAGGTACAACACACATACCTAAAACTGGATGCATGCTCAGTAAGCCTTGAATCTCATAAGACCTGAACCTCAAGACCTCTGAAAAACCTTGGGCTCTGCATAAGCAAGCAAGGAAGGCTGAGACAGAATTGTATGTACATGACTTGGCTAAGCAATGAAGGAGTGTTCTAACTCCAAGCCAGTCTACAAAGACTGGAGAGTTGTTTGTTGCTTCAGGAGTTTTAAAAATATCTGGCTGATTGCTGAGATAATAAAACAGGGATGTTGGTGATCACACATGACAAAGAATATAGGCCTTGCAAAAACATTTTGGGAAGGTCAGTACACAAATGGATGAGTGCTCTCAATAGGACACCAAGACCTGGAGAGGGGAAGAATCTCATTTCCAGTGTTATCACATTATGATATTCAAAATGTCTAATTTCAGAAAATATATATTGAAGGCATACAAAGAAGCAGGCAAGTACAGCCCATTCACAGGGAAGAAAAAAAAAAGTCAGTAGCATCCCAGGGGAAGCCAGGCATTGGGCTTATTAAACAGAGACTTAATATCAACTATGAGGTTCAACGAGCTCAAAGAGCTAAAGAAAACCATAGACAATGAACCAAAAGGATGCTGTCTTACCAGACAGTGAATACAATAGAGACCAAAATGATAGAAATGAATCAAATAGAAAAATTTGAACTGTAAAATATAATAGCTGAAATGAAAAATTCACTAGATTGGCTCAACAGATTTGAGCAGGCAGAAAAATCTGTGAATGTTAAAATAGGACAATTATCAAGTTAGAGGAGCAGGGGCAAAAAAAGAATGAAGAGAAATGAATAGAACCTGAGCAACTTCTGGGATGCCATCAAGTATATGGATTATGGCATTGTGCATGAATTCACCTATCCAAGAAACATGCTGAAATTCAAATGAGACCACCAAATAACTACTAGAACTGATAAATGAATCCAGTAAAGTTACAGGATATAAAATTCATACACAAAAATCTGTTGCACTTTTATATACTAATTATGAAGTAGCTGAAAGAGAAATTAAGAAAACAATCCCATTTACCTTTCCACCAAAGAGAATAAAACACCTAGAAATAAACTTAACCAAGGAGGTAAAAGACCTGTACTCTGAAAACTATAAAACACTCATCAAAGAATTTAAAGATTTCTTTGGAAGGAATGGAAAGATTTTATGCTCGTGGAGTAGAAGAACCAATATTGTTAAAATGTTCATACTACCCAAAGCAATCTATACATTCGATGCCATCCTTATCAAAATTCCGATGGCACTATTCATAGAACTAGAACAAATAATCCTTACATTTGTATGGAACCAAAAAAGAACCTGAGTGGCCAAAGCAATTTTGAGAAAGAAGAAGAAAGCTAGAGATACCACAGTCCCAGATTTTAGGTATTCTACAAAGCTGTAGTAATCAAAAGAGTATGGTACTGGCACAAAAATAGGCAGATAGATCCATGGAACAGAATAGACAGCCCAGAAATAAACCTATACTTCTATAGTCAGTTAATCTATAACAAAGGAGACAAGAATATACAATGGGAAAAAGACAGTCTCTTCAACAAGTGGTGCTGGGAAAACTGGACAACAACTTGCAGCTGAATGAATCTGGACCACTTTCTTAGACTGTACACAAAAATAAACTCAAAGTGGATTAAAGACCTAAATTTGAGACTTGAACGAATAAAATTCCTAGAAGTGAACATAGTAAAATTTGTCAACATAGGCTGTAGAAACAATATTGTACATGTATCCCCATGCAAGGGAAACGAAAGTTAAACTATTGGAACTACACCAAAATAAAAAGCTTTTGCACAGCAAAGGAAAGCATCAACGGATCAAAAGGGCAGCCCAGTGAATGAGAGAAAATATGTGCAAATGATATATCTGATAAGAGGTTAATATTCCAAATCTATAAAGAACGTATACAACTCAACACCAGAAAACCCTCAAATAATCTGATTAAAATGGGCAGAGAACTTGAATAGATATTTTCCCAAAGATGGCATACAGATGGCTAAGAAACACACGCAAAGATACTCAGCATCACTAATCATCAGGGAACTGCAAATCAAGACTACCATGGGGTATCGCCTGACACCTGTCAGAATGACTAGACTCAAAAAGACAAGAAATAATGAATGTTAGTGAGAATGTGGAGGGAAAAACCTGTGTGCTATGTGGCAATGCAAACTGGTACAACCACTATGGAAAACAGTACAGAGGTTCCTCAAAAAATTAAAAATAGAATTACCATATTATCCAGGTAATTCCTCTACTGGTTATTTACCCAAAGAAAATTAGAACACTAATTCAAAAAGATATATGGACTGCTATGTTTATTGCAGTATTATTTACAAGAGTCAGAATATGGAAGCAACCCAAGTGCCCACTGATTGATGAATGGATAAAGAATATATGATACATATACTATATACATCATGCATTATTACTCAGCCATAAAAAAGAATGTGATCTTGCCATTTGTTATGATGTAGATGTACCTAGAAAGTATAATGCTAAGTGAAATAATTCAGTCAGAGAAAGACAAACACTATTTGATTTTATTCATATAAGAATTTAAGAAATAAGAGAAATGAACAAAGAAAAAAGAGACAAAAATACAGAGAACACACTGGTGGTTGCCAGAGGGCAGGTGGTTGGGCGGGCAGGTGAAAGAGATAAAGAAAATTAAGAGTACACTTTTCATGATGAGCACTAAGTAATATACAGAGTTGTGGAATCATTTTATTATAAACCTAAAACTAACACAGCATCATATGTTAATAATACTTCAATATGTATGTTAGAATAATACATATATATATATATGAAATATATATATAAAAGAATTCTACACTTGGCAAAGTCTTATACACCAAAAACAGAAAAACATTGCTAAAGGAAATTAAAGAAGACTTAAATGTGGATATCCTGTGTACATGGGTTAGAAAACTTACTCTTGTTAAGATGGCAGCACTACCCAAAGCAATCTACAGATTCAGTACAACCCCTACGGAAATTCCAATGACTTTTTTTTTTTTTTCAGAAATAGAAAAGGCTAGCTTCTAAATGTATATGAAGTTGCGAAGGGCCCCAATCAGCCCAGTCATGAAAAAGAAGAAAGAGAACACATGCTTCCTGATTTCAAAACTTACCACAACTGTTTTGTGTTTTTTGTTTGTTTTACTAAATCGATAAGGTAATTCCATGTAGAGTGATGGTCTTTTCCAAAAATGATGCCACGTTAACTGGACACCCAAATGGGGGAAAAATGAATTTTGTCCTCTCCCTCATGGCAACATAAATATACCTGAAATGGATCACAGCCCTCAATGGAAAAGGTGAAATTATACAATTTCTAGAGTGAGAGTGACATCATCAACATAGCAGAATAAGAGTTTTCTACCATCTTACCTCAAGCAACACTAATTCAGACAATCACCCATGAATAAGAATGCCTTTGTGGGGGCGCCTGGGTGGCTCAGTGGGTAAAGCCTCTGCCTTCGCCTCAGGTCATGATATCAGGGTCCTGGGATCAAGGCCCACATCAGGCTCTCTGCCTGGTGGGAAGCCTGCTTCCTCTTCTCTGTCTTTGCCTACTTGTGATCTCTCTCTCTCTCTCTCTCTCTCTCTCTCTCTCTCTCTCTCAAATAAATAAATAAAATCCTAAAAACAAAATGCCTTTGTGGAAGTCTGGGAGTCCAGTGAAGAAATTCCAGCCCACCACTGGAATAAAAAGGAAAAAAAAATCTGAGGTTGGGTGCATTGAGTAGGGTAAGGGGAGCAGTTTCACTTTACCTGTGTCATCCCTTCCCCAAGGTGGCACAGCTCCGTGCCAAGAGCCCATAATTCTCAGTGCCTGATTTCTCCCATGGCTAAAAGAGTATGTAACCACCTGACTTCCCAAACTGTGTATGATGCTGCCTGAGACTCACTTCTTTCTTACCCCATCTAGAATACTGAGATGTGTTACATAACCCGATGGTGGGGAGCAGCTGGAACAACAGCAGTCATGGCTCTCAGAGGGCATCAGGGAGACACAGATCCTACTAACTGATTGACAGACTGTTATCAGGAAGCCTGCCCACAAACTCATGAGGAGACCTTGACTATGGATCCCTAAAACTGGCATCAGGTACCCCCAGGGCTCCACGTGTGCCCCCACACCCAATGAGCAGTTCTCTGTACTCACCTGTAGGGTGACAAAAGGAGCCTTTGTAACTGCTGCTAATCACAGAAAACTGGCCTGACTCTGCAAGGTTAAGAAAAAGTGCACAAATTGAGCATTAAGGACTGCCTTAAGGAAAACAAACAGGAGGCTCTCAATATTTGTCTAGGGTTTCAGAATAGAGAGAAGGCACACAACCTTATGAATTCCCCTTCAAGAGGGAAAAGAAGTGTGGAGCAGGTGTATCCATAGAAAAGGTCTGAGAAAGACTCAATCTCCACAAGGCTAATAGAAACTATTTCATTCCTTAAACTAGTTGGTAAGACTGGATGAGGTGACTACTTCTTTAAATAAGATAATTGCACACAGACTTAAAGAAGCATGAAAAATCAAGGAACATGATACCACCAGAGAAACATAATAATTTTCTAGTAAATACCCCAATGAAATGGAGGTCTGTAATTTAGATAGTTTTTTTTTAAGAGGCTCAATGAGCTAAAGAAAACAAAGACAATAAAATAAGGAAAACAATGCACAAACAAAATGAGAACTTTACAAAGACAGAAACATAAAACAAGAACCAAAAATATTCTGAGGGTAAAGAATACAATGGAGGAAATGGAAAATGTAGTAGAAAGCATCAAAGCAGATAGGATTAAGCCAAAGAAAGAATGTCTAAGGTAGAAGACAAGTCTTTTGAAATTACCCAAAGGGGAAGAAAGAAAGAAGAATGAAAAAGAGTGAAGAATGCCCAAAAGAAACAAAAGCAAAAGTGAAATATTGGGACTTCATCAAGATAAAAAGTTTTTGCACAACAAAGGAAATAGTCCACAAAACTAAAAGGCAGCCTTTGGAATAGGAAAAGATAATTACAAATGTCTTATTGATAAAGGGCTAGTATCCAAAATCTATAAAAAATTTATCAAACTCAATACCCAAAGAACAAATAATCCAGTCAAGAAATGAGCAGAAGGCATGAACAGACATTTCTCCAAAGACATATAGATGGCCAACAGACACATGAAAAAAATGCTCAACATCACTCAGCATCAAGGAAATACAAATCAAAACCATAATTAGATACCACCTCAATGAGTACCTGTCAGAATGACTAAAATTAGCAAGTCAGGAAATGACAGATATTGGTGAGAATGCAGAGAAAGGGGAACCCTCTTACACTGCTGGTGGGAATGCAAGCTGGTGCAGCCACTCTGGAAAACAGTGGAATTTTCTCAAAAAGTTAAAAATAGATCTACCCTAGGACCCAGCAATTGCACTACTAGGTATTTATCCAAAGGATATAAACATAGTGATTTGAAGGGGAACATGCACCCCAATATTTATAGCAGTAATGTCCACAATAGCCAAACTGTGGAAAAAGCCCACATGTCCAGCGACAGATAAATGGATAAAGAGGAGGTGGTATATGAACACTGGAATATTATTCAGCTATCAAAAACAATGAAATCTTGCCATTTGCAATGGTGTGGATGGACCCAGAGGGTATTATGCTAACTGAAATAAGTCAGAGAGAGACAATTATATGATCTGACCTATACGTGGAATTGAAGAAACAAAACAGATGAACTTAAGGGAAAGGAAGGAAAAAATTAGAGGAAAACAGGGAGGGAGGCAAACCATAGAAGACTCTTAACTATAGGAAACAAACTGAAGGTTGCTGGAAGGGAAGTCTGTGAGAGGCTAGAATAACTGGGTGATGGGCATAAGGAGGGCAATTGAACTAATGAGAATGGGGTGTTGTATGTAACTGGTGAATCTCTGAATTCTACCTCTACCTAGTAATAGAGTATATGTTAATTGAATCTAAATTTTAAAAAAAAATTTTAAAGGAGTAAAGAAAACATATAAACTATAAGATACTGCAAGGAAAAACAATCTGTGAAATTATTTTCCATCCTAATAGCTTGTTTTCTTGTGCATTTGAGATTTTTTTTTAAGATTTACTTATTTTAGAGAGAACACACAAGCAGTAAGAGGGGCAGAGGGATAGAGAGAGAATCTAAAGCAGACTTCCTGCAGGGAGTCTGATGCAAGGCTCCATCTCATGTCCTGAGATTATGACCTGAGCTGAAATCATGAATCAGATGCCTAAGCAACTGAGCCATCTAGGTGCCCCTGCGTTTGGTGATTTTTGATTGTGAACTCATATTTGTTTTATTCTAATTGATGGTAATCCTGGGGCTTTCTATCAAAAATGCATTAACCCATGGGTACCTGGCTGGCTCAGTTGGTGGACTGTGGGACTGTAGGTCTTGGGGTCATAGAGCCTACTTAAAAAAAAAAAAATGCTTTAATCAAGACATGATTTTTTTTTAATTCATTATACCAAAGTTGGGCGCACTATATCCTGGGAATATTTTTTTTTTTCGTTTTTTGGTTTTTTTTTTGTTTTGTTTTGTTTTTTAAATATTTTATTTATTTGACAGAGAGAAACACAGCCAGAGAGGGAACACAAGCAGGGGGAGTGAGAGAGGGAGAAGCAGGCCTCCTGCCGAGCAGGGAGCCTAATGTGGGACTCGATCCCGGATCTCCGGGATCATGACCTGAGCCGAAGGCAGTCGCTTAACCAACTGAGCCACCCAGGTGCCCCTCCTGGGAATATTTTAACCCCTGGCTTAATCAGAAGTTGTGGACTTAGCATCTTTACCTTGAGACTTGTTCAGGGCTCAATCACTTGAATGTGATGGCCCGTAGAGTAGTTGTGCCTCTCCCTGACCCCCAGTATTTGTTTTCTGTTCAGGGGTCTTTACTCTAATTTTAAAGAAAGGATTTTTTGGGGTTACTATTTTATGATTCAGACTGTGGGACCCTTGGAGAGATTTTCTTATTTTTTTTTAGAATTCTGTGATGTACTTTAATGTGTGTTTTATAGGCAGTCTAGTTGGGAGCTCCCTTTGGTATTTCTGATTGACTGTGCTGCCACATGCTAATACCTAGTCTTTCATTTTATCATACTGTCCTTCATTACCTCTCACCTAGAAGGAAGAATACATCCTATCTTGCCCCTCTTAATTTCACTCTCTTCAATTTTAATTTATCCTGTATATGATTGCTGACTTGATGTATCAATGAACATGTTAGACATTTTAAATTCAAGGTACCTGGAAATAAGAGTTTTGATCTCAAGAAAGATAGGGATCCTAGAGATTTGTGAGTCATTGATATAATTATCAATGCCATAGAGTGGGATAAGATTACTGGGTAGATTAGAGTAGTGAGTGTAAATAAAAGAGTGCAATAACACACCAACTTCATGGAGTAGGCAGAGAAAAACTAGGAAAGGAGACTAAGAAGATGAAATGTGAGAAATTGGAAAACAAAAGAATGGCATCTCCAAATGCAAGGAAAGAGGAGGGTTTAGGAGGGGAAATTTATATGGGCAGATGTGGCCAGAAGGGCATGCCAAGAGGAGAACTTACTATTTGTTTGATCATTAGAGGATGGATGATTACTATTGCCAGAAAATTTTCAGTGTAGTGGGATCCTATGTAAAATAGCAGTGACTGTATAAACAAGTAGTACAACTTGCTATAATCCTCTGTCCTGTTTCTCATTACATCCTGCCTCCACTGAAGACACAATGAATCAGTAAGCTTCCTGGAACAAAAGCAAAACAAAACAGATGCCTTCTGATCTTCCATAGTTGAAAGGGGATCAGGCAAATACTGAAGAGGCTAGTAAGAAGGGCAAAGGAGGAGATTGGGGGTAATAGTCATTAATTTTTTTGTTGGACTTTACTTATTGTAGCTATTTGATCAATAAAATTTATATTATCTTGTTAGTAATAACTAATATTCCATATTTCTGATATTTTAATTGAAGTATTTATATTTTATACTATCATATTTCACAATATGAAATAGAGAACAGAGAGCAACTTGGTTACTTAACTGCCTGTTTCTGGAGTCAGAGAACAGAATTATATGTGTAAATCTCAGAATTCAAACCAAGAAAAAAAAAAGACCTTTTCTTCTAAACCTCTGTGCAAAAATATATGATTGTGGCATGCTTTGCTCTCAAGATCTTAAACTTTCTGTAAAGGTAATTTAAACTGTAGTTTTCATGTATCTTAGCATACAGTTAAACTTTCACCATAAACAATTATCAAAGTTATACTTCAGGGATTGTGAAAAAAGAGTAGACAACTATTACTTCACATATTTAGAAAATACTTTAAAATATTTAGAAACCACTTGTTGGATAGGGTTGCAGGGTTATGGAAAAAATAAAATTAATTGAAAGAAGGACGGAGGGGGAGGAAGAAGAAAGAAAGGAAGGAAGGAAGGAAGGAACCACTTGTCACTTTAGAATAGCCTGGGATGTATTTTTTCCAACTCACAAATACGACTTTTGTAATAATATATTTGACTTCTCTCCTTTTACCTAAGAAACACATTAGTGTGATTATTTGATTTGTTAGTTACTTTTATCCTGCTTTATTCTCCATATCCTCATGCTTTTCTCTTACAAAACACAATAAAGTTAAAAATTATGAGAGATCTATTTCCTAAGCCAGCCTTTCCCTATACTCAGCAGCATCTACTCTGGGTTCTGCTTATCTCTGAAAGTTGCATTGAAAGCCTCTGTAGGCTCTTTGCCTCAGCTTCTCATAAGCGCAGTAACATTTCACATACAGATCCCAAGAGGCAAATTCCCTACTGTTTGAAAATACTTTTCCCATCAGAAGAACAAAAAACAATAACACATAAATACATTAAACTAGCAGCTCTCTCCTTTTATGGTTGTGTTCACAACTAACATGTAACATTTCTTTTCTTCTTTATAAAGGTACCAGAGATTTGAAAAGGCATTTCTGTTAGCTGTTGACATTGGTGCTCGTGACCTGTTTATGGTGAGTCATTCCCAAAAATGATTTTGTCCCTTCAGTTCTAAGGCTGAGTA
This sequence comes from Spilogale gracilis, assembly GCA_004023965.1. Lineage (NCBI taxonomy): Eukaryota > Metazoa > Chordata > Mammalia > Carnivora > Mephitidae > Spilogale > Spilogale gracilis. The sequence goes on along the minus strand of PITA01019263.1, from coordinate 2,458 downwards.
AGTTGTCAGCTTTTGTGACCATTAAAAAGGATTAGTGTCATTTGTGCCTTAGACACATGGTGGGAAAGCATTATTCCATCTTGGCTTGCAGCTTTCCCTTCATGAAACTGGTCAATAGCCATCTAGTCTCCTTTGACTTATTGACATTTTCCTTGCCAGGGCCCAAAGGATATTTTATGCTTTCTAAGAATTTATAATTCTTGAACTTTTCTCTTCATGTACCTTGATGTGAAGGGATGACACCATTCTATCTAATAAGCTTAAATGTCTTTTTAATCCATCCTCTGAAGTACAGCTACAGAAGCTAGGACACAAGGCAAAAATATACCATAGATTTTGAATGTGCTCAGTTTGTCCCTTAGATTTTAGTGTGAAGTAACAAATTATGGATGTTCTCACTTGTATTTTTAAAGTAACCACAGGACAGAGTAGATCAAGGGGTTATAAGCTCACGTATACTTTAGTCCTCTCATTTATTAGCTAACAGCCATAAAATTGGCAGTTTCTTACAGATCCTTGTGCTCTGTATTGGTTTCTTAAAGATCTTTCACCACAGTGTCACAGATGAAGGTAGTGTTCCTCTTCTGGTTTCCTAGCATTTTCTGTTCCACAGAAACTTCACTGTTTCCAAAGAAACAATAAAGCAGAAGCTTCTTTAAAACAAAAAAATTTGGAAGGCTCTCTTACCTGAATCTTCAGCACAATGAAGACATTTTTGTAGTTTAAGTGTTGATGGTTTAGTTGTTAAAATGGGTTCATGGCTTTAGGTCACTTGTCTTTGGAATGAGTTTGTTTAAATTCTAGCTTTGCATCATTCATTTAAATTGTACTTTCATTGATCATGAAGAAAATCTTTCTAATTAGTATGAACCTTCTGTTATTTAGCATCTGTATTTTGTATTTTGTTCTGTCAAATTGAACAGGCATTTATGTATATTGAGGGAAGGTTTTACTGTTTGGCCAGTATCTGTGCATGTTTACATCACAGTTCAGAAATTATAACACTTTTTAGATTTTTCGATCTCACTGACTTTATCTCCACCTTTTCACTTCTGCCTCTACTCACTCCAGTAAAGGTAGATTTTCTTCATATTTCTTTACCTATAAGGTTGTTTTTGGGTTTAAAGACAATGTACTGAAAAGCTTTGTAAACTGGTAAGTAGTATACAGATGACATGTGTCACTACTGTTAAGACAAGCAACTATTGTTATTACATGGCTATTTAAGAAATAATAAAGACCTTAAATAGGTCCTGAATTATACGAATGTAAAGGAGAGGATATTTTGTAGCAAAATCAAGATGATTCATCAGGGGGGCGCCTGGGTGGCTCAGTTGGTTAAGTGACTGCCTTCGGCTCAGCTCATGATCCCAGAGACCTGGGATCGAGCCCCACATCGGGCTCCCTGCTCGGCAGGAGGCCTCCTTCTCCCTCTCTCACTCCTCTGCTTGTGTTCCCTCTCTGGCTGTGTTTCTCTCTGTCAATAAATAAAATCTTTAAAAAAGAAAAAAAAGATGATTCATCAGGACCTTAGATGAAAATAAAATATTTTGATTGTAAGAATAAATACTATAATAGAAAGTGAACAGTACCATAAAGTATAGAGAAAAAAAGTAAAATCCATTTGAAATCTTCCAGTCTAGAAATGAACATCCTCTAAAATACCTCTCTGTTTGTGAGTGTGTAAACTGTACTTTTTCTTTATAACTTGAGTTTTTTCATTCAACAATATAACACAGTTTTCCATATCAGTAAATTTAAGTCTATGTCATTTCTTCAGTGTTTACATTGTATTCCATTTTATGGGTGGTAGTTGGATAAAAACAGGCATATGGATAAATGGAACAGAATAAAGGGCCCAGAAATGAATCCACATTTATAGGGTCAACTAGTCTTTAACCAAAACATACAATGGGGAGAGGATAGTCTTTTTAATAAGTAGTGGTAGGCACATTGGCTAGCCACACTTAAAAGAATGAACCTGGACTTTATACGACTCACAAAAACTAACTAAAATTTAATTGAAGACTTAAATGTAAGACCTGAAACTATAAAACTTCTAGGAGAAAACATCAAGAAAAGCTCTTTGACATTGGTCTTGGCAGTGTTGTGTGTGTACGAGTGTGTTGTGTGTATGTGTGTGTGTGTTTTGTTTTGTTTTTGTAAGACAACAAAAGCACAGGCCACAAAAACTAAAATGTAAGTGGGACTAGGGGCATCTGGGTGGCTTAGTCAGGTGAAGCATCTTACTCTTGATCTTGGCTCAGATCTTGATCTCTAAAAAAAAAGACAAAATTGGGGCGCCTGGGTGGCTCAGTTGGTTAAGCCACTGCCTTCGGCTCAGGTCATGATCCCGGAGACCCTGGATCGAGCCCCACATCGGGCTTCCTGCTCAGTGGGAAGCCTGCTTCTCCCTCTCTCAGTCCCTCTGCTTGTGTTCCCTCTAGCTGTGTTTCTC
>PITA01019262.1:0-38030 GCA_004023965.1 Spilogale gracilis | reverse complement strand
GGGGGGTTGGTTTAATTTTTTGTTGATTTTCCAGTTCTTTAAGGTGTAATGAGAGTTGGTGTATTCGGGATTTTTCAATTTTTTTGAGTGAGGCTTGGATGGCTATGAATTTCCCCCTTAGGACTGCCTTTGCTGTATCCCATAGGTTTTGGATCGATGTATCTTCATTCTCATTGGTTTCCATGAAGTGTTTCAGTTCCTCTTTGATTTCTTGGTTGATCCACATATTCCTGAGTAGGCTCGTCTTTAGCTTCCAAGTGTTTGATTTTCTCCTGAACTTTTTATGGTGATTGAGTTACAGTTTCACAGCATTATGGTCAGAGAATATGCAGGGAATAATTTCAATCTTCTGGTATCGGTTAAGCCCTGATTTGTTACCTAGTATGTGGTCTATTCTGGAGAAAGTTCCATGTGCACTCGAGAAGAATGAGTATTCTGCTGTTTTAGGGTGAAATGTTCTGAATATATCTATAAGATCCAGCTGGTCCAATGTGTCATTCAAGGTTCTTGATTCTTTGCTGATTTTCTGTTTAGATGATCTGTCCATTGCTGAGAGTGGTGTGTTAAGATCTCCTACGATTAATGTATTTGCATCGATATGATTCTTTATTTTGTTTAACAGTTGGCTTATGTAGTTGGTTGCTCCCATGTTAGGGGCATAAATATTTACAGTTGTTAGATCTTCTTGATGTATAGACCCTTTAAGGATGATGTAGTGTCCTTCTGTGTCTTTGACTATAGTCTTTAGACTAAAATCCAATTTGTCTGATATGAGAATCGCTACCCCGGCTTTCTTTTGGGGTCCATTGGCATGAAAGATGGTCTTCCTTCCCCTCACTTTCAATCTGGAAGTGTCTTTAGATTCAAGATGAGTCTCTTGTAGACAGCATATGGATGGGTCCTGTCGTTTTATCCAGTCTGCAACCCTGTGTCTTTTTATTGGAGTGTTTAGGCCATTCACATGAGGGTGATTATTGATAGATATGTTGGTATTGACATCATGTTGCCTATGGAGTTCATGTTTCTATAGGTTACCTCTGTATATTACTGTTTTGTGTCACTCCTGGGTTCGTTTCTCCTCTAAAGAACCCCTCTTGATATTTCTTGTAGTGCTGGCTTGGTGGTTGCATACTCTTTTAGATCTTGGCGGTCTTGGAAGCTCTTTATTTCTCCTTCCATTTTGAAAGTCAACCTTGCTGGATACATTATCCTTGGTTGCATATTCTTGTGCTGTAACTTCCTGAATATGTCTTGCCAGCCCTTTCTGGCTTGCCAGGTTTCTGTGGAAAGGTCTGATGTTATTCTGATGGTCTTCCCTCTATAGCTAAGGGATCGCCTTCCCCTAGGTGCCCTTAGGACATATTCTTTGGTTTTATGATTCAAGAATTTTACTCTTATGTGCCTGGAGGTTTTTCTGGGGGGTGTCTTCTCTGCTTCTAGGACATGAACATTTGTTTCATTCCTCAGATTTGGGAAATTTTCATCCATGATTTGTTCAACAATATTTTCTAGGTTTCTCTCTTTCTCAATTCCTTCAGGGATTCCAATAATTCTGATATTGGAGCATTTCATGGCATGATTCATTTCCCTTATTCTATTTTCTTGGGATTCTAGTTGTTTGCTCCAAGACTTCTCTTGCTCCTCCTTCCTATTCCGTATGTCTTCTAGATCACTGATACTATCTTTAGCTTCACTTACTCTGGCTGCTAGCATATTTAAATTAGATTGCATCTCGTCTAAAGCCTTTCTAACCTCAGCTTTCACTTCTGTTACTATGGCTTCCACTTTGAGACTAATGTTCTTTTCTAAATTGACTATTGCTTGGACTATTGCTGCCCTGAATTCCATATCTGTCATATTGTTTATGTTCATTTCCAGTAATTCTGTGGCCGAGGTTGCAGTCTCATGGTTCTTCTTCTGTTGGGTGTTCCTTCTCCGAGTCGTGGTGAGGAGTGGTTGAGGGGGTGTATGACTAAATATAACAGCCACTATCTAGGTGGATTGGTCGTTGGAAGGTTTTGGAGCAACCAGAGTTCACCACCGAAAAGGGAGGAGAAAGAAAAAGGAAAACGGAAGGGAGGAAGCAAGAAAAGACACCCCTGCCAGAGCGGGGCCCGGTGATAGGATTTATATGGTACAAAGCTGTTACAGGGTAAAGAAAAGGGTTACCAAGGGTAAATGAAGAGGTCAAAAAGCAAAGCCCAACCTATATGACCCCCAAGACCAGTACTTATAGAAGTAAAGACAATTACACAGACACACTGACAAACTAGAGTGGGAAGGTGAGGGTCGACACTCCTTGTGGGCAAGGAATGCGTTTCAGATGCTCCCAAGTTTGTCTTGTTAATATTGTTGGAGGAGCCCACTTTCAAAAGACATAGGGGGATTAGAACTGGTTGTATATAGGGGTAGTATTGAATAGGGATGTGGGATTGAGTTGAACCTTGTATCTACATGTACACGTAAAAGAGAGAATAAAGGAAAGAGGAGAGAAGAAAGGGAGAAACAGAGAGCGAACAGGGAAACAAGAGGAACAACAAAAGCAGAAAATACAGGAGTGTGTTTGAAAGAATTTCAGGATAAAAAAGAGAAAAAATAGAAAGAAATAAAATAAAAAAGAATTAAAAATATATAAAAAATAAAAAAAAGAAAAAATGTTATGGGGTGTTGTATTGGGTATCACGTTGTGATATGAAGGGGGCTAAAATTGAAAGAAGAAAAACTGTGAGAATGTAATTTTAAGCTTAAAGTGGAAGCTTTAAAAGTAAAACTAGAAAAAAGTTTAAAAAAGTAAATGAGGTGGAAAACTTTATCAATGAGTTGTAGAGCTTTCGGTACTTGTAGTCAGTGCCAGGAGTTTAATAAATTGCCTTTCCGGGATTTGCGGTTTTGCATTGGAATGTTGTCCTCCTGAGCTTCTGGCTTGCTTTCTGGGGGCGGGGCGTGCCGTTCCCTTTCAGTCCTTCTACCTAGGCTGAATCTCTCGGCCCCCTTGCTAGAGGCTGGTCTCCATGGTAACCAGATTATCAGGTTACAATTCTCTGGTAGCAGAGCGTTGTTCTTTTACATCTTTTTTCAGCAGTTGAGGAAGTCAAGTCGGAGCAGGATGTCTGTGCCCAGACCTCCCTCCCAGAGCGAGCCTCTACTTTGGGAGGGGCTCTTTCCTGCCTCCCGGTTGGTAGTCTGTCACAGCCGGGCTGGTGCAGACGTTGTATTGATTTCTGCCCCCGTCCCCTCTTGTCGTTTCACTCCCGCACCTCAAAGCCACAACTCCTTTTGGATTGCGCGACTTTTTATGCGCCCTGGGACCTGGGGCCTCTCCCGTCCCACGAAAGTCTGTAAAAACGCCGTCCCTGGGGGGGTCTACTCGCGGCCCACAGTGTTGAGAGAAACGGGAGAGAAGGGCAGCGGCATAAAAATAGAATTCTCTCCCGCTGCTTTCCCGGCAGCTGTGGCGGCTCAGGCGGAGGCGGCCCGCCGGGCAGTGGGAAAAGAAAAAAGATTTTAAAAAGTCTCCTTGCCTTGCCGCGGGCTCCGCTGTGTTCCCGTTTCTGTCTCGCCCCGATTCAGGCCGTCATCTGCTGTTATTCCTCACTCACAGAGCACTTTCGTTTTGGGGAATTTGTTTTCAATGGTTCAGCTCTGCGGGCTTCCTCCCCCACTCCCCTGTCTCTGGGGGCAAGCCTCCGGACCCTCTTATTTGTTTCTACCTTTTTGCCGATGTTCCTTGTCTCTCGTGGCGGTCCAGAGTGGGAAATATCACATTTCAGGCTGGTTTCATGGGTGTTCACGGTGGTCTTGTAGTGGTTTTTTTGCTGGAATTCAGCTCTCTTCAGGGAACTCCCCGAAATGCAGTCACCTGGCCTTCCGCCATCTTGACTCCTCCCTAATTTTTTTTATTTGAGTGGAGTTGATATACAGTGTTACATTAGTTTCAGGTATATGACATTGTGATTTGGCAAATTTAAACATTATGCTGTGCTCATCACAAAGGTAGCTACTATCTATCAGCATACAATGCTATTACAGTATCATTGACTATATTCTTATGCTGTACCTTTTATTCCTGTGACTTATTCATTCCATAACTGGAAGCTTGTATCTCCCACTCCTCTTCCTCCATTTTGCCCATCCCTCCTACCCTTCTTCCAGCCATCGGCTTCCTCTGGCAGCCATCAGTTTGTTCTTTGTACTTACAGGTGTGATTCTGTTTTTTGTTGGTTTGTTTGTTTATTCATTTTTGCTTTTTAGATTCCACATGCGTGAAATTGTATGGTATTTGTCTTTCTCAATCTGAGCTATTTTGCTTAGCATAATACCCTCTAGGTCTATCCATGCTGTTACAAGTAGTATGATCTCATCCTTTTAATGGCTGTGTAATATTCCCGTGTGTGTGTGTGTGTGTGTGTGCGCGTGCACACGCGTGTGCGCACTTGCGCATGCGTGTATCTCATATCTTCCTTACACATTTGTCTATCCAGGGACTCAGGTTGCTTCTATATTTTGGCTTTGTAAATAATGAGGCAATAAACATGGGGTGCATATATTTTTCAAATTAGTGTTTTTGGTGTATGTGGATGAATACCCAGTAGTGGAATTATTGGATTATATGGTATTTCTGTTTTTATTTTTTGAGGAACTTCAATACTCTTGTCCACAGTGGCTGTATCAATTTACATTCCCAGCAACTTTTTTTCCACATCTTTGCCAATACTTGTTATTTCCTGTCTTTTTGATTTCAGTCATTCTGACAGGTATGAGGTGATATCTCACTGTGGTTTTGATTTGCATTTCTCTGATGATTAGTGATCTTGAGCCTCTTTTCACATGTCTGTTGGCCATTTGTATGTCTCTTTGAAAAAATGTCTATTCATATCCCCTGTCCATTTTTAATAGTTTGTTCTTTTGGGTGTTGAGTTGTATAAATCATCTATATATTTTGTGTACTAACCCCTTACCGAATATATCTTCTTTTATTCAGTAGGTTGCCTTTTTATTTTGTTAATGGGTTCCCTTGCTGTGCAAAAGCTTTTTATTTTGATATGGTCCCGACAGTTTATTTTTGCTTTTGTTTCTCTTTTCTTAGCAGATCTATCTAGGAAAATGTTGCTAGGTTCATGTCAGAGAAATTACTGCCTGTCTTCTCTTCTTGGATTTTTATGGTTTCAGGTCTATATTTAGATACTTAATCCATTTTGAGATTATTTTTGTGTATAATACGAGAAAGTGGTCCAGTTTCATTCTTTTACATGTAGTTGTCCAGTTTTCTCAGCACCATTTATTGAAGAGACTCTCTTTTCTCCACTGTATATTCTGCCTCCTTTGTTGTAGACTAATTGACCATATAATTGTGTATTTGTTTCTAGGCTTTTTATTCTGTTCTTTCTGAGTTTCTTTCATTACTTTAGCCTCCAAATTTCCAATAGAACTTTGAAATGCTTCTCAATATAGTAAAATACATTCATGATTTGTCAGTTTTTTTCTGAAGCCAATGCTCTCAGAACCCTTGTCTGACCCCAGCTGGGATTGGGAGCTCTGTAGGCCTGGAGGGACACGCCTTCACCAACATGTTGGGAGTCCTCTTTATCTCTATCCTTTCTGTGTTCTGCTTTCCATGATCCTCATTTTTGGTTTATCTCTTCATTTTAGTGGAGATCATTCATCAGTAACAACCTAAGAATTGTGTATTGGAGTGAAATTGTTGAGACCTTGCATGTCATTAAATATCTTTTCTGCTGTCGTACTAATTTAATAGAGGGGTTGGGTATAGCATTTTGGGTAGAAGGTAATTTTCTCTCAGAATTTTGAAGGAATGACTTTTTTTGTCCTTTTGCTTTTCCCCAAGAATCTGTGTCTTGAATGAATAAGGAACTTACATTCGGTCATATGCCTTCAAGGAGCTTGGAGTCTGGTGAGTGAGTAGAATATGGAAAGAAAGGGTTAATGTTTGTATATTTACCATTTATCAGGCAATAGTATATTATCTAGTTTTATCTTCATAAAATTTAACTATATACTAAAGCAACTGAGGCTTGGAGAAATAATTTTCCCAGGGTCACTCAGATATGCGTAGCTGTAGTGCATGTTTTTCTCATTCTCTAAGGTTGCCTTCCAAATATACCAGTAACATCTTGTTTGAGCTCAGTTAACAGTTTGGTATTGTAGTTTTAGAGGCATAACTCCAGGTTTCATATCTGCTTCTTTCTAGCAGAATTATGACTTACTATGGATAGAGTACCTAGAGAAATACAGTAGATGCTGTATAATGCTAGCTATTTTAATTATTAAAGTTGATTTTCAAGTGGAGTCTTCTGGGTCCTGCTTTCACTCTGTCTGTCTAATTAACTTCTCATTCTTAAAGTTATCTGTTACAGTTTCATTTCCAAAGTAAAGCCATTCTGACTAGACAAAGCCTCACCTCCAAAACTGGATGTTTCCATCTATCTCTCACATTGTAAACTTACGGAATTTAGTAATTTTCCTTCATGTCACAGTTGGTAATTATGTGCTTTTGTGAGTATTTGTTTCAAATCTGTTTTTTCTACTGAAGTCTGTGCTCCATGTCTTTTTTCCTCATTTTTATACCCATAGTAAGTACTTGGAACATAATTATTATATAAATATTTATTGAAATAATAGTTGAGTAAATGAATATTGAGCGCACACAAATCTAAATATATGTTTTGTTTTCCCTTACTGTAATAATATATTTTAACAGAAAGTTAGTAAATAACAAACAACTACTACCATTTTTTCTTCTCTGTTTCTTATGTATCTAACCATAGAGAGAAACTGTTCTTATATATCTGCCTCAGAGAAGGTGTAGTTTGCAAGTCATTAATGGGTTAATTAGTGAGTTGCAAAGTCAATTTAGTGGGTTGTGACCAGTTTTAAAAACATGATGTATAATAGAGAAGAAAATATTAGAGTATATCACATACAACAAGAGGTAAGTATTGTCTCATGAAACATTTGTTTCATATTTTATCCATATGTATCTGTACACACATATTTTATAAAGTGGATCACATTATAATAAAGAAAACTTTCAGGGCACCTGGGTGGCTCAGTTGGTTAAGCGGCTGCCTTCAGCTCAGGTCATGATCCCGGAGACCTGGGATCGAGTCACACATCGGGCTCCTTGCTCGGCGGGAAGCCTGCTTCTCCCTCTCTCACTCCCCCTGCTTGTGTTCCCTCTCTGGCTGTGTTTCTCTCTGTCAAATAAATAAAATATTAAAAAAAAAAAGAAAAGACTTTTACTGTGACCACAGTTAAGACATCTTGCCAAGTCAGTTGCTCTAGAGCAGAGATTGGTAAACCTTTTTGGTGAAGGGCTAGCTAGTGAATATTTTCTGTTTTGTGGTTCATATGGTCTTTGTGACAACTATTCAACTCGGTCATGTAGCATGAAAGCAGCCTCGAAAAATAAGTAAATGACTAGACATAGCTGTTTCCAATGCAAAATTACAAAAACAAAAGGCTGGATGAATTTGACTTAGAGTCCTGGTTTGCTGACCTCAGCTCCAGGTGGGGGAAACTTCTATCCCTCTCCTCACCTTGTTAGTTGAAGGAAAGAGAGAGATAGGCTGCCCCTGCGCTAAGTTATCTCATGCTTTTATTCTCATTACTTTCCTTGCATTTCTGACTATGTGATAGAATTGAAAGACTGTAGGCAGTGTTTTTCTCTGTGTAAAGAGAAATTTACAAGGCTTTTACCTATGTTTTACAAGCTATGTACTGCATTATGGTGTGCATGACTGGAGCCCCTAGAGTTGTGCCATCTAGTAGCTGGTTGCCTAATAAGTAACTTTAAAGTCTACTCTGTGATTCTGCTTCTCTCTAAGAGTAGGTCTTAAGAACTAGACTCAGGGTGTTAGTAGGATGCCCACTTAGATCTCTAGTCCAACCCACGTTCTCAAATCCAGATGTTAACAGACTTGAATTTTAAAGTTATTGTACTTTTGTCTTGATCAAATAAAACTCATTCTATTGTTAAAAGTTCTTTGTAAGAGTACTTTATAATTTAGAACACAAAGGGTGAGTTGAAGTTCTTCAAACTTCCAACATTAAAAATCAGATATTCAGACTATATTTCAAAAGCTAAAAAGGGTAAGTTAGGTTTTCCATTCTCTCTAGAATAATGTATGTCTCTCAAACTTTTCTTACTTCAACAGACCTGAGAAATATGATGCACTAAAGCGATTCTGATTGGAGTGAGGAGGAATTGTGGAGGGATGGCATCTATTGAGAATAACTGCCTTAGAAGAGTGTGGCAGATGTAATAGATTGGCTACACCAAATTCTTTTGTAATCTCCTCCTTTTTTCTTCTACATGGTGCTTGAAAATCTTAAAGATTCATGTTGTTTAGACTCCCTTGAAGTTAAGATAAGCCATATGACATAGTTGCAAATGAAGTAGAAGTATTCCCTCCCCTTTTCTTTCTAGATGAGATGGTTCCTAGCAGGTGCCTGCAGGTGCAGCATGCCAGGAAAACTCCCTGCCTAGGATGCTGGCACAGGAGAAGGAAGGAGTCTGTTTGCTTGGTAACACCATTGGGCATTTAGATCCCCTACTCTAAGACTTTCTGTTGCATGAGCTAAATAAGTTCCTACGGTTAAAACAACTATTAGTCAAGCTTTTAGTTTAGAGGTGAACACAAATGGAGCTCAGATTGTTAGATGGAAACTGTTATTATAAAATAATTTTAGGAGAACATAACTTAGGTAATGACAGGGAAAAAGCATTTATTTCCAATTACTACTTTGAGTGAGTAATCAATTGTATTTTATTTATAATACTAAATCATTATTTCTTTAAATGCAAGAAGCTATAGTGAGACTCTTAGAACTTGATAATTGTAGCAGTTTCCAAACTAGGGAAAATTAAAGATCTTTTCAACCACAATGCCCACCAATACCTAGTATATATTAAATACCCAAATAAATGCATGTTGAATGAATAATTTAAAAACCATTGAAGGAATATGAATGTGAAAGATATTTCCTGGAGGAGGTATCATAGGTGATCTCATCAAGAATGTTTGAAAACACAAATCAAGAAAGGTATAGAAGTTCTTTTTTTTTAAGATTTTTATTTATTTATATGTCAGAGAGTGAGAGAGAGCACAAGCAAGGGGAGTGGCAGGCAGAAGGAGAAGCAGACTCCCCACTAGCAAGGAACCTTATGCAGGACTCAATCGCAGGACCCTGGGATCATAACCTGAGCTGAAGGCAGATGCTTAACCGACTGAGCCACCCAAGCGTCCCAGTATAGAAGTTCTTATACTAATTTCCATTGATGTCAATAAGTTTAAAAGATAGGTGTAGAACCTAATTTAAAAATTTCATTTCCAAAAAGATCCAATAATGCCTAATTTGAAAGTAGGAAGAACAATTTACCATGGGAGTGTGTAAGCAAATAAACAAATGGAAACATGACCTTTTGATTTTACTATTCAAGTTGAAATTAATTTCTAAAATTCCATACTTTTTCCAAGCTATTTTCTGGAACCTAAAGGGACAAAATATATAGTAGGAAGCACTGCAACACTTTAGAATATAAAATATTAAGTGTTCCTGACTACAAGTTTGGTAAGAGTCTGAGTTGTATACTTCATTATAAAACTGTAATGGTCTCTCATGGTTCACCTCCCTGTCTGATTTCTCCCTCTTCAGAATTCCCTCCCTTCCCCTATGGTCCTCTGTGCTATTACTTATGTCCCACATCTGAATGAAACCATATGGTAATTGTCTTTCTCTGCTTGACTTACTTCACTTACCATTATCCGCTCCAGTTCCATCCATGTTGGTGCAAATGGTGGCTATTCATCCTTTCTGATTAAAAAAAAATACTATAATGGTAAGTATAGTGCTTTCCTGAGTTCTGTAGTAGTGAATTATTGAACCTGAAGGTTGTGGTAGCCTTGGATTTGTAGTCATTTGGTGAGAAGTGTGGGTGTCCTGGGGAACCCCTGAACTTGTAGCTGGCATTGGAAGTGAGGACAGTCTTGCAGAGGACTGAGCCCTTAACTTATGGGGTCTGTGCTAACTCTGGGTACTTGGTGCCAGAATTGAATTGAAGGACACCCAGTTTGCAATGGAGTGGGATATTTTCCATAAGAAATGACAAGTGTTTGCAGCTTAGTAGCATTTTCAGACTGTGTCCTATCTGCCATTAAGTTGACTCTATGAGGAAACTCACTCCTTGATGGAGATTAGTAAGTAGGTAGTTTATTGGAGAGTATTCTGGGGATCAACACTTGATGAAGGGAAGTGAAGGGAAGGGAGTAGGATTGGGCAGGGGTGATTAGAGCTGTGATACAGTCTCAGTGGAAGCCTCTACTGTCCCTCCGGAGTATTCCACAGGTGGTATGAATTCTCAAGTCTATACTGAGTTGGGGCTAGAGGGCTGTATTGATCAATTATTATATGTAGGCCACCTGAAAGTGGGTATTGCTTTGGATGAGGGTTTTTCTTTGGTTGAAGTGGAGTAGGAAGTTGATGACTCAGGATTGTCTACTGGTAACACTCCCAGAGGCTGGGATAATGAATTCTTCATTCCTGAAGGGGAGTCTGAGTGCTACACTACAGAATCCACCTCATAGTCTACTCCTTATTATACTCAGATCTGTTTCTTCTCAAAAGTTTTGAAAGTAGTTTCACTAGGATTCTGGTAGCCAAAACTTAGAAAGACTACTGGAATGAACTATAACCTCCACTATTGCTGGTCTTGCAATGGAGTCTCATCCTCTGCCCCCTTTATTATCTATCTTACATTGTCCTCACTTGCAGCTAGAACTTGTGGTCTCAGTGACTTACATGGTAGCATGGCCGTGACTCTCATCCCTGAGAGGTTTGAGCCCTTGATTTACAAGAGTCAACACATTCATCTAGTTACCATTTAAACTGAGCAGAGTGCCATGACATATCTCAAAGGATCCCCTAGTATCAATTATGTTATTCCTTGCTGTATTGTCTAGCAGCAGTTTTATTTCCTCTTGACAGTGATCCCTGAAAGATAATGACTTTGCCTACCTGTCCTTTAAAAGAAATTGCCTGAAATACCTAGATAGTCATGTCTTAAAGTTCAGTGGGACTCTTGCTGTAAAACCTACTTTAAGTACTCTCCTGTTGGTAAACAAGAACTCTGAATCCTAGAGTGTGGAACTGATGATGGCATGGAAAGTACACATTCCCTAGTGAGTCAGTGGGAGTGATAAAAAAACAAGAGTCCCTTGGTTTCCAGGCAAAAGTATTACTCCTGTTGGGAACCTGGCATCATATAAAGTTTGTTGATTTGAAATGTACACTGCATTCTGGAAGGGGGAGCACCATATTAAAAATTTATTACATTCAAATTGCTTCTGCTGTGCTTTCAACAGTCTGTCTCCTTGCTTTATGAGACCAGCAGTTTCAGGATGGTATAGTATATGATATCAGTGGTCCTTACCTAAGTATAGGTAGGTGTGTAGCTATACCTACACTTTCTTTGCTATAAAGTGGATCCTTTAGTCTGATGAGATGCTATATGTGATCATATGCTGGTAGGTCATTCAATCAACCTTCTCAGGGAGGGGTTCTAAGGCATTGAGGCAGAAAAGGCAAGCCAATGTCCATAATTTATTTTTATTAATTTCTGTTCAAACTAACTCACACATAATATCCTGCTTTTCATATAGAACTAGCCCTATATAAAAACAGCCTCCCCATAAATACTGTCCTTTGACAACTGTTGTATCACATGCTTATACAGTGGTTCCTTTTTCAGCAACTCTTTTCTTAACTGGTAGTTGTCTTGTTTTCTGAGCTGTTTTTAACTGGGAAAGAACAGCTCACCTGCCAGAGGGGATGGACCCGCGCCAATCCCTACACCCCCCACCCCCGCCACTGTGTCCTCCAGGCTCCTAAGTCAGGGGTCACAAGTGACATTTTTTTTCAATTAAGGGGAAAACACACAGCTCTACCTTTATATCTGCCAGGAACTTCTGCATTGCTGTCCCTGTTCTCTCCTTTGTTGCTACTAATGACAACATGATGACTTATTCTATCGAAAACTATTTTTATGTAATTAATGTATGGTTTCTGGTTTATAAAGGCCCAATTTAAAAAGAAAAAAAGAGATTAATTGCTGTCCCTTTCTGAGTAAAAATGGTTCGGTGCAGTCAATTAGCTGCCATGTAGCTAGTTGGTCTTTTCAAGGGTTGGTGCTATATGGAGGACACAGCCTTGGTCTTTGTTTTTGGCAGGTTGGGCATTCAGCTGTGTAGTAGCTTACTGGGTCCTGGTATGTGGGAGCTTGTGTGGCCACACTTATGTGTGGCCACTTGCCGGGAGCCAGCCCCGGCAATGGTAACAGTCGGGGTTCCCCGAAGGTGGTGATGGAGTCGGCGATAAAATGAGGAGACCTGACTCGAAGAGTGGTGTGGGGATCTCCTGAAAACTGTGTCTTTAGGGTTCTTTATTTAAAGCCTTTTAGTTACATCAGTCTAGCTTTAGGCAAACAGTTGGTTCTGTCTCTCTTGCTCTCTGCTTCTCTGTTTCTCTATCTCTTGCTCTCTGTCTTTCGCTTCACTCTCTCTTCCTTTGCCTCTCTCTGCGCAGGCTCTCTGTCTTTCTCTCTGTGTCTGTGTCTCCGTCTCTCAGACTCTCAGGCTCATGGCTTTGTCTCTTCGCTCTGCCCTTCCTTCTTCCTCCCTCAGTCTTCCTCTCTCTATCTTTGATGGTCAAGAGTCCCAGTCTTTTATTATTCCCACGTGAGGAAGTTGGGTGGTGCAGTTAAATCTTTAACTGCTTTTGCACCCTCCCTAGAGACAGGATTAGTATTGTTACTGCAGGGTAGAGTGATTGCTTAAACTCACAGAAGTTGAGACCATTGAGGCAGAGGGATCAAGAAATACAGATAAGAGATACAGAGATATTACTGGGAGGACGATTAAATGGAACTATGTCTTGAATAAGCACACCAAGGACATATTGCCCTGACCCACAGGGTAAGTGGCTTTTCGGATTCTAGGCAGGGAAAGCCCATCTGGGTTTTCATTCACATTCACAGGTACCTCCACCAGAATTCCTGGTGGCTTGGGCATGGAGGGAAGGGCGGATCATGCAACTTCCCCGACAGCCACTATCCCCGACACCAGAGGCACTCTGTTCATGTGTCCATCGCACCAGTACCAGGGTGGCCAGTGAAGAGAATGTTGACACTACCTGATTGAATCATTTTGTTTATCTGGATTTTAATGACTCTTCTGTGCTGATTCTTTCTGGTGGGTATTAATATGTAAAACAAGAATTTTAACACTTCAGGCCCCTTCACATACCTCTACTTTTGCTACTCCTGATACCAATTTTTTGGAGGTTGGCTTCTCCGAGAAGTAGATTCTTATATGGAATTAGTATGTGGGAAGCTTATTAGACATGTCTATGGGAGCAATGTCTGTGGATGGATGTGGATGGAAGAAAGCAGGATGAGGCAGAATGAAATGCTGAAATGAAATGCTATAATAAAGTCTGAATGGAGACCTCAGCTGACCATATGGGGCATTATAAAGATCGAATGTGTTGCGGAGAAAGGGCTCGGATTGTATATACACAATTTGTCAGTTACTAAATATAGGACTCCTAGAACAGAGCCATGATGTTGACCAAACTGGCTTTCTTTAGCTGGACAGTCTTCTGCTGTGGCCTAGGGCTGTCTGCCAGAATAACTAAAAATTGGATAATAAATCCTTCATTTTAGGAAGGGAATCTGGATGGCACAGTTCAGTGTCCACCACTATGGGAAGTTGGAGGCCTTTTTTCAATCTGTACATTCTCACTCTCTTTTAGACCAAGCCACATCCATAACTTGAGACAGACCTCTTTCTGGATAAAGCATCTTCATAAGCTGCAGGAAAACACCCTTAAGATTCTTAGTAGCCTTTTTTTCTAATTGGGAGTGTATTGAGCACCATCTTAAATCTTCTGAGGTCTTAGTAAGGTTTTATAATCACATCCTTCACTTGATCTTTACTCTGAGGCCATTTCTTTAAGAATTTTTTGTTGGAGAGATTGGGTTGAGAAACAGTTTTACACTGTAGCCCAGCAAGTCCAGGGCCCTCTATATTTCCTATACATTGTTTGCAAACTGATTAATTCTTTCTTTGTGTTCTCCCTCTTCCTGTACTTTATCATGCACAGCTCAAGGGAGACAGTTGACTCTTTCAACATTCTGACCAGCTCAATAGCTGGATCCACAAGTTCATTAGGTATATTATCTAGATTTCGAGTTACTTTGGCTAAGAGTATTGTTTATTCCTCCATTTCTTACCATGAATTTCCATTTTTCCAGAGTCCAGTAACAATCATCACCACCTCTGAGGCCTAACAACAGTCTTCCAATCCCCGCCATACTTGCTGTGTTTCCAGCCTTTCCTCATCATATGATCCCAAATACAATGATGCAGGTTTATATTTTTTATGAAGTCAGAGCCCTACTTCTAGGTACCAAATTCTATAGCAATTATTTGTTGCTACATAATAAAGTACCCCAAACTGTGTGGTTTAATACAACAACCTGTTTATTTACTCTGTCTTGCAGTTTGACTAGGTTCAGCTGGGTGGTTCTTCTGCTAGTCTTCTTCGGGGACAATGATGCAGCTGCAGTAATCTGGCTGCTCCCCTGGGAGTATGTGTGGCTTTTAACTGGCATTGTTGGCTGAGGGCTTTTTTCAGTTTTAGGTCTTCTCTTGTGGGATAACCTTGGTTTTTTTTCATGTAGTCAATGCAAACATTTAAGAGGGTGAGAAAAGAAAGTCTAAAGGTTGAGTTTGATGCTTAGAAGTCACATGGCATTATTTTGACACATTCTATTGGTTAAAGAAAATCAAAGGTTACCCCTCTTCCAGGGGTTAGGGAATAGATTACACATCTTCATGAGAGAAATTTTTAAAAATCTGTGGTCAAATTTAATATTTGCATTTTAAAGATTTTTTAAAAGATTTTATTTATTTATTTGACAGAAAGAGAGATCACAAGTAGGCAGAGAAGCAGGCAGAGAGAGAGGAGGAAGCAGGCTCCCTGCTGAGCAGAGAGCCCAACGTGGGCCTCGATCCCAGGACCCGGAGATCATGACCTGAGCCGAAGGCAGAGGCTTTAACCCACTGAGCCACCCAGGGGCCCTGCTTCCATGAATTTTTAAAAATTCTTTAATTTCCCAATTGTTCCATTCATTCTTCAGTAGGATACTCTTTAGCCACCATGAGTTTGAGTTCTTTCCGACTTTCCTCTTGTGGGTAAGTTCTAGTTTCAAAGCATTGTGGTCTGAAAATATGCAGGGAGTGATCCTGATCTTTTGATACTTGTTGAGACCTGATCTGTGACCCAGGATGTGATCTACTCTGGATAATGTTCCATGTGAACTAGAGAAGAATGGGTATTCTGTTGCTTTGGGAGGGAATGCTCTGAATATATCTATGATGTCCATCTGGTCCAGAGTGTCATTTGAAGCCTTTATTTCCTTGTTGGTCTTTTGCTTAGATGATCTGCCTATTTCAATGAGGGAGTTGTTAAAGTCCCCTACTATTATTGTATTATGTGGATGCGTTTCTTTGATTTAGCTATTAATTGGTCTATATAATTGGCTGCTCCCATGGTAGGGGCATAGATATTTAAAATTGTTAGATCTTCTTGTTGGGCAGATCCTCTAAGTATGATATAGTGTCCTTCCTCATCTCTTATTATAGTCTTTGGCTTAAAATCTAATTTGTCTGATATAAGAGTTGCCACCCCAGCTTTCTTTTGATGTCCATTAACATGGTAAATTGTTTTCCACCCCCTCAGTTTAAATCTGGAGGTATCTTAGAGTCTAAAATGAGTTTCTTGGAGACTGCATATCGATGAGTCTTGTTTTTATCCTTTTTGATATCCTGTGTCTTTTGATTGGGACATTTAGCCCATTTACATTCAGGGTAACTATTGAAAGATATGAAGTTAGCGCCATTGTATTGCCTGTAAGGTGATTGTTACTGTATATTGTCTCTGTTGCTTTCTGTTCTGTTACTTTAGGCTCTGTCTTTGCTTAGAGGACCCCTTTTAATATTTACTGTAGGATTGGTTTGGTGTTTGCAAATTCTTTTACTTTTGTTTGTTCTGGAGACTTTTTCTCTCTCCTTCTATTTTCAGTGACAGCCTAATTGGATATCATATGTTTAGGTGCATATTTTTCTCATGTAGTGCTCTGAATATATCATGCCAGTCCTTTCTGGCCTGCCAGTTGTCTGTGGATAGGTCTGCTGCCAGTCTAATATTTTTGCCATTGTATGTTACAGAGCTCTTCTCCCGTGCTGCTTTCAGGATTTTCTCTTTGTCACTGAGGCTTGTAAGTTTTACTATTAGATGATGGGGTGGTGACCTATTTTTATTGATTTTTAGGGGGGTTCTCTGTGTCTCCTGCATTTTGATAATTGTTCCTTTCAGCAAATTAGGGAAAATATTGCTAAAATTTGCACCAATATACCTTCTGCCCTCCCTTCTTCTGATATCCCAATTATTCTAATACTGCTTCATCTTATGGTATCACTTATCTCTTGAATTCTTCCTTTGTGGTCTAGTAGTTGTTTGTCTCTCTTCTCAGCTTCTTTATTTGGTCTTCTATATCACTATTTCTCTCTTCTGACTCATTTATCCTAGCAGTAAGAACCTCTGTTTTTGATTGCACCTTATTAATAACTTTTTTGATTTCAACTTGGTTAGATTTTAGTTCTTTTATTTCTCTGTAAAGGGATTCTCTAATATCTTCCATGTTTTTTTCGAGCCCAGGTAGCACCTTGATAATTGTCAGTCTGAGCTCTAGTTCTGACATATTACTAATGTCCCTATTGATTAGGGCCCTAACTCTCGGTACTGCCTCTTATTTTTTTTTTTTTTGTTTTTTTTTTAGGTGAGTTTTTCTGTCTTGTTATTTTATCCAGATAAGAATAGATGAATGAGAGAACAAAATACGAAAAAGTTAGCAATGACCCCAGAAAAATATACACTAACAAAATCAGAAGAGACCTGAATCCAGGGGAGAAGAATGAAAAAAAAATCCTTGTCTATATCTATATCACCTATATCTATATCTAATCTATATTTATATCTATCTATATCTATTTATATCTATATCTATCTATCTATCTATCATCTATCTATCTATTTAATATATCTGTCTCTCTCTCTATTTATGATTAGACTGGTGAATAGAACAGAGCCACACATTGATTTTGGGTGTATATTGGTCTGTTAGAAGAAACTGCCTCCCCAAATCTTAAAGAAAGAATAACTTATATATGTACAAAAATAAGGGTATACATGATGAAGGGATGGAATATGACTGTTAAGATAAAAATTTTAAAAAAGATTACTTATTTATTTATTTATATATTTTTAAAGATTTTATTTATTTGACAGAGAGAAACACAGCCAGAAAGGGAACACAAGCAGGGGGAGTGAGAGAGGGAGAAGCAAGCTTCCCACTGAGCCCGATGTGGGACTCGATCCCGGGTCTCCGGGATCATGACCTGAGCCGAAGGCAGTCGCTTAACCAACTGAGCCACCCAGGTGTCCCTAAAAAAGATTTTAAAAAAGGAATTGATAAGATAAGTTGGTTGAAAATAGAAAAAAAAGAGGAAAGAATGTGATGAGGCTGGAGACTAGAACAAAATCATGGGCTAGATTTAGAGTATTTTTTGATCTATTAGAAGGAACTGTATCCCCGAACTTTAAAGAAAGTAGAACTTATATGTATACAAAAGTAAGCTTAAATACAATGAAGGGATAGGAATATGACTAAAACAATGAAAATTTAAAAAGATATTTTTAAAAAAGGGTTTTGATAAGATAAAATAGTTAAAAAATTTAAAATAGGAAAGAGAAAAAATTAAAAAATAGAAGAAGAAAAAAATAAAATTAGAAAAATTTAACTTTGGAAGACTAAAGAATCATGGGGAAAAAGCCATGAATTCTACGTGGTGCACAGTTCTCATTGATTGGTGAACTTGGTCTTGGGTGGATATTCTTGCTGATCTTTTGGGTGAAGGACCTGTTGTATTGATTCTCAAATGTCTTTGCCAGAGGCAGAACTGCCCCTCCCTTTCCAGGGTCCAGGCTAAGCAAGTTGCTCATGTTCACTCTTGGTAGCTTTTGTTCCCTGATCACTTTCAGTACAGCTTTGGAGGATGGTAATGAAGATGGTGGCCTTCCTGTCTCCATCCCAGAGGAGCCAAGAGCTCAGGACCCCACTCTTCAGTGCACCCTCAGAGAAAAGCAGTCAGTCATGTCTATCTCCCTGGTCTTTGGCTGCACTCCATGCTCACCCAGCCTGTGACTGAGCGTTTCTCTCTCTGGCACTCAGCCCCATTTGGAGTCTCCAAACCCAGCAGATTCCTACAGCACACTCCTGTGCCACTCCTCCTGGTGGAGGAAAGAGGTGGTCTCCCCAGATCTGCCACTTGTAAGGTCCCTGCTGGAAGAACAAGGGAGCCACCTCCTTGGCTCCGTCTTTGCAGCTGGCCTTCCCACTCTGATATCTGGGAGCGCCCCATGCTCAAGCACTCCAGGTCCTTCTGTGACCCCATGGTCCTGACTCTACACTGTCCTTGTGAGGGTTCCATTTCCTGCTTAGCTTCTGAGGCAATGTCCCTCAGTGGATTATACTTCTAAAGGCTCCAATTTTGTGCCCTGCTGCTCTACTGCTGGATGGGAGCTGGCCCCTCCTCCCCACAGTCTGTCTTCCCAAATGTTGCCTCTGATTCAGTTCTCCCTAGTCCTACCTTCCAGATAGTGGTCCTTTTTCTGTTCCTAGAATTGCCACTCTTCTTCTCTTCAATCTCCTGTTGAGTCTGTAGGTGTTCTGACTGGTTTGATGACCATCTAGCTGAACTCCTGGGACCTGATGATATCTAGGTCTCCTACTCCTCTGCCATCTTGCTCCTCCCCCCTATATTATTCTTTATTCACTTATATTTATTAAATGTAAGTTTAACAAATATTTGTGGGATATCAAATATGTATTAGGCATTGTGATGAACATTGGAGATGCAAAGATCTGTACTTTGGAAACTGATAAAATTAAGAGTTCTTTTAAAATTGCAAAATTCTGAAAGCTTTATTTTTTTTTCTTTCTGGAGTTTTAAATGTATTATCATTATGAAAAGTTTATAATTTATGATTCAGCTGAGCCACTCAATTGCAAACAAAAGTTATAAAAGCTGAATAAAATGTCAAGATGAACAATGCCTTTCTGTGAATGAATTTTTCTAACTTCATTTTCACAATATCTTGATTCCAGACCACAGAAATTAATAAAAAACAAGTTAAATTTTATTTTTCTCAAAAACAAAATAAGGTAAAATATAGGACTTATTGTTTGCTTTGTTTTAAATGGTAAGGGTTTTTTTTGTTGGTGGTGGTGGTGTTTGTTTTTGTTTGTTTGTTTTTGATGATTCAGAGAAACACCTCATAATCCGGCATTGATCAGTGCTATATCACCAAACCTATTGGGCCATGAATTCAAATTATGTCTCTGGATGTGGAATTCTGATTGATCAAGAGAACTCCAGTTTCGTCTCGTCTTTTCTTCAAGGACTTCTTGACCAGCCTCCCTCCTTCCCCCAAAGTTAGCTGCTTTCCCTCTAGGTTATTATAGCAACTGGTAT
Organism: Spilogale gracilis; assembly: GCA_004023965.1. Taxonomy (NCBI): domain Eukaryota; kingdom Metazoa; phylum Chordata; class Mammalia; order Carnivora; family Mephitidae; genus Spilogale; species Spilogale gracilis. The sequence goes on along the minus strand of PITA01019262.1, from coordinate 18,357 downwards.
AACAACTTGATAGGGAATATTTAGAATTATTTGTTTGACTTATGTAACTTCAGTTATGATCTCAAGAGTAATGACTTATCTTTTCCTTCTCTGGATCTAGCATGTATTTCATCCATGGTAGACACTTAATATCTTTGTTAAATACATGAATACATGCTGTGATAGTTTGCTGTATGTGAATTAAGATGAAGTTAAAAATTACTCCAATTGCTTTTTAAACTTTTAGAGTGATGGAAATACCTGTTAAAGTCATTAAAATTAAGAGTTAGAAAAAATGCTTTGAGTCAGTCAGATCAATACTTTTTTTATATATAGGTGAGTGAAAAGACTCAGGGGGTTTAAGGGACTGCTTATAATAACACAAGTAGTTAGCAGTAGAACAAACACAAAACCAGAGTATTTGCTCACCAATTCACTATATTAAAGCATTCTCTCATCCCAGGATCTCTGACTTTTAGGTCTCATTTTTAATTGGGCAGCATTTTCTCCAGTGATACCTAGGGTAACTATGAATATGCTCTTGTTAGCATGGACTTTACCTCATAGATTAGCTAGCTGCCCAAATCACTCTTTATGTTTGAGAAAATCTATTGTGTTCAGGGAAAGAAGCTTGGTATTTCCATGTTATATTACTCTCCTATTCTGAACTCAGTGTATCCTTGGCATATAGAAAATGCTAAATAAATATATGTTGTCAAATTTATTCATATTCTTGAAATGTAACAATATTCTAAAGAGTTAGGAATGAAAGTGTGGAGTTGGGAAGGGATAGGCCTTACAGATATGATTATCCATTTGGAAATGGTAAAAAATAAGATTAGGATAGTAGGATATAGATCCAGTTGATGAAACGAATGAACAAGAAGAAACTTATTGGAAGACTAGATTTTCTGCTTATTATAAATGGCTATAGACTGTCATGATTTTTGTGTTGGGTTAAAGGGAATTGTACATTTTTCACTGGGGATTGGTATGAGTCAAGTAGTATATTGCAGCTGCTAAGGTTGATTAGGCTTCAAACGTATAGAAAGCAAAGTTACATAGAGGAAGAGAGTCAGATATTAACACACAGATGCACATTATGAGGGTCTCATAATAATACAGTGTGAGGTCATGAAAATATGGTCTAAAGTAGTAGTAGGAGTGCAGAATAAAGCACAAATATCACATCTTTAGATTAATTTAACTAGTATTTTATTTTCCAGTTGCTCTACTGTTTTTCAGAATCACTTGTATTTTCTTGCTTTTCTTACCCAATTATCACTTTGAAATGTAGTACTTGTGAATCTATGGAGAAAACCACTATTTTAAAGTAGTGAGGAGATATAGGAGAAATACTGGAAGCCTTCATATAGGCAATGTTCATTTTGATTTGTTTTCATTATTACTTCATTTTATCCATCTTTTCTCTCACGCTAGTCATATTGAGAGACTTTCTTAGTCTTTTTTTCACAGGTGTGTAAGGTTAGAAAAGGTGAAAAATGGAGAGTAGGTACATATGGATTTTGAAGAATAAGGTATGAGATGTGGAGCTATAGAAGCTAATGGAGGAGGACAAAAATTATGACTATAGGGTAGTTATTTTTTCCTTATTCACTTTTTCTACTCCTCTTCACCCCCCCATTTTGGCTCAAGGGTCCCAGAGAGAGGAAGGGCCTTTATTGATTTCCCCACACACTTGATTCCTGTTTCCTCACACACTTGATTCAGCACCCTAGTAAGTAGGATGTGTTGTTCTTCCTGACCTCATTTCTATAGGTTTTCAATCTTAGATAAGCCATTTCTTGGAGTTTGAAAGTAAACTTTCTCTGTTCTTGAATCTTTCATTTTTTTTTCTCTGCTCTCTATTACAAACAAGCCTAGAATTTCTGCACAACTGCGTTGTGATTTGGGCTGCATTTTTGGCTCTCCAAGTGCATCCTTCATGAAAGTGATAATAAATTATACATATACATATACACATATACGATTTTATTTATTTATTTGACAGAGAGAAACACAGCTAGAGTCGAAACACAAGCAGAGGGAGAGAGAGAGGGAGCACGGAGCGCAATGTGGGGCTCGATCCTGGAAATCCAGGATAATGACCTGAGCCAAAGGCAGACACTTATTGACAGAGCCACCCAGGTGCCCCAATAAATGATATATTTAAGAATTTTTTTTATTTATTAAAAAGATCAATTGGTTTTTAAGCAGATTCTTCACTTGACAGGGGAATTAACCATTAGATTTTTCCACTATTTCACTGGAACTGCTCTTACTGTGGTCAACCACTAGTCAGCATAGAGTCTCATGGTGCAATTAAAATATCCTTATTAAAACTTCTATTTATACTCTAAGTCATCAAAACGTGATAGAAAGATACATAAAAGTTGGCAACTTTTTTTCTCAGTGGGGTGTCACCAGGTGGCAGCATCTCAGTAGATCATTTCATCAGCTTTACTGGCTCAAACACTTATTTTAATTTATTTATCTAGAGGTGATAAGCCTCACACTCAACCAGCCTACAAGGTATTGGTTTTTCCACTATTTCACTGGAACTGCTCTTACTGTGGTCAACCACTAGCCCCTTCTTGACAAAGCTAATGGCTAATTTCCTCCCCTTGCATTACTCACATTCTCAGCAATATTTCACTCAGCTGATGACTTTCTTCTTGAAATTTATCATACTAGGCTTCTAAAACATACCATCCTGGTTTCTTCAGATGTTACTGGCTTTTCTTTAGTCTCCTTTGCTTGCATGGCATTCTTTGCTTGATCTATACATAGTATGGTGTTCGGGGTTCAATCCTTAACCCACTGTCTTCTCTGTGTTTGCTCTATTTATGCAATCTAATCTAGATTCATTACTTTAAATGCTATCTATTTGTGATGATTCCCAAATTTCTACTTACATTCCTGCACTCTGCATGAGCTGCAGACCTGTATATCCAACTGCCTGCTTGTTGACTCAAATAAAATATCCAATTAGCATGTCAAATTTAACAACTCCCAAACTGAGCACTTAATTTCCACCATCCACCATACCTGCCAATTGGCTCTTCCCCTTACTTTCCCCTTCTCAACAAATTTTTGATTCTTTTTTTCCCTTCCTTCCCCAAAGCTAGTCTATTAGCAGGTCCTCTCACTTCTGTCTTCAAAAATATACCCCAAATTCAGGTGATTCTCTCCTATTCTCATCAACCCAGCTACCAGCTAATTCTGAGGATGTCTCGCTAGGTACATACATATACACTTATGATTAATATATCTTTTTCTATTGTTGTTGTCAGTATATTATGGTCTTTTCTCATTTTATATATATTTATATATTTAATATAAAAATATATTTACATTATAGTATCTATATATACATTATATATTTACATACATGCATATATAATAAACATATGCACATGTATATTTACACATACATGTATGTATCTATTAGCAGAAATTCAACTGAGCAAATTTAAAGATCACATTGGCTTCATTCAGTGATTCATGAACCAGGTGGCATCCCATCTAGCAGTAGAAAAAAGCTCAATTGGCCTGTAGAAAAACTGTGTAGGTTTTTAAAGGCAGAAAAGGGGCAAAAAGAGGATTATTAGTAAAGAATGTATTGTTTCAGGCAAGGTCATCTTCCCAAGGGGAATTAAAGGGCTTATTGGGTGGTTTACATCATTAATGTTGATAAGGTAATTCCAGATTGATTGTGTAACGTTTATATTCTTGGGTGGTTGAAAGTGCAATTAGATTAGGTATTAAGTTTTGGTTTGCTGACTCCATTTTAGGCTTACTGTCTCCTTTTTAACACTATGTATAACTTTTGGTCTATATAATATTTGTCATCTTCACTAAATTTGTGAGCCCAGACTCCTTTTGTTTCATATTTACCTTATATTTAATCTTTATTTTAATCCTTTGTCTTTTTGTTTTAAGTGTGTTCTACTAGACAACATTTTGTTGGTTTTTTAAAAAAATCAATTTTCAGTCTCTACCATTTTAATTTGTAGGTATCATGTTATGTATTTCAGCTAGTTTTTATTGCTCTGTATCATTGCGTATTCTTCTACTTACTATACCTTTCCCTCCACTTTTCTTGTTTTCCATTACATAGATCATATTTGTTTCTTTTGGCTTGAAGTTATATATTCTGTTTTATTTTCATGCTGGTTGTTTTTGTAATGCCTGTTACTTTAAGACTGGTACTGAGGTTTATTTACCCCAACTAATTTATCTTATTAATATATACATTGTTACTTTTAATAAGACAAGTACTTTAATATACTCTTATGTCCTTTTTTTGGTCTCTCTTTTTATGCCTATAATAGCAATATTATCTAGAATATTAGTTCTGGGTAATAGATATACTTTTCTTTTCCTGGTTTAAATTTTTTTAAATTTAATTTTAGACAAAAAAACTTTGACAAGATATCTAATTATTCTTACTGTTCAAGCCCTTTGAGCATATATGGAATTATATCATTATATTATATCCTACCTTCCTCCTTTCCCCCCTCCTTCCCTTTGTCTCTCTTTTTCTTTATTGTTGTTTTGTTTTGTTTTGTTTTTTGCAGATAGTATTTAAGCATCGATTTCTGTGTGGCAGAACTTCTAAGACCCCATATGCCAAAAAAGGTTTTTATTGCACCCTTAAATTTTAATTTTGCTGTATAGAAAATTCTAGATTCAGAGGTCTTTTTCTTTAATGCTTCAGAAATACTCCTTCATTGATTAGTATTCATTATAAGTGCCAAGATGTCTGAGGACAATTAGATCTTTTTTTTTTTTTAGTTGTAAATGATGAGCTCTTTTACTCTAGCAACTTCTTTTTAGAATTTTCTCTTTGAAAATGCACTTTAGGAAGAGATATCTCACTAGGTGTCATTCCCCAGCCTTGAGCTTATCGATGGAGGATTGAAGAACATGCCACAGGTCTCTGATCAGCTCCAACCCTATTTCAATCACAGCCTCCAGTAGTGTTTTACCTTGTCTTGACATTATCGTAAATACGTAGTCAACCAAGAGTTGGGATATTTTTAGTTAAATTATGCAGTGAAGGGACAAGTAGTAAGTATCCTAAGACAATTCTGGGGATGGTTAAGAATGAAACCTAAATATTTTTCTTCAACCTACTTTCTCACTGCAGTGTTTTCTGCTCCTCTGTGCTAGGCTTCATCCATTATCCCCTCTAACACCTATTTAAGACACAGTCTTCAATTTCTGAATGGATGTCTCCCACAGTTATAAGTGTTGTTAATACCTGGAATCTGTGTTTTCCTCTTGATTTAAAGTTCCTCCAAGGTGATTCTGGTTGAGAGAGCCAGCAGGCTATGCTAATTTGCCATGTTGAAATGAGGTTTAAATTTAATTGGGTTAAACCCATTTACTCTCATACAAATCTTGGATATTTGCAGTCTTTTTTTTTTTTTTTTTGCAGTCATTCTTAAAAAAAAAAAAATAACAGGGAGACTTTTTTTATGCTTTTGTCTTTGACCTTGGAAAGAGTTCACACAAAAACTCAGTGAAACTTAAAAGGCATAGAAAATTTTTTTTTTACCAGTCTGTGAAATGCTCCTTCCTCTGCTTCCTCACTGTTGTGAAGACAAGTGTAGGTCATTTTCAATCATTATAACTTTCTATACATACTAGATGTTGTATAGAAAACCAGGTTTAATCTCTCATGATTTAATTTTCTAGCTGTTAAAATTTGGACAGATTCTTTAAACTCCTAGAACTGGAATATCCTATTGACAGGTTGAAAGGTTTGGAGTTCATGACTGATTTTGTCCCTTTTTTCCTTTTTTCAGCTTTATCAAGATATAATTTACAACTAAAAGTGTAAGTATTGAAAGTGTACATGATACATGTATACACTGTGAAAGAATTCCCCCTACGGAGTTAATGCATCCATCATCTTATTTATTTATTTATTTATTATTTATTTTTTTATTATGGTGAGAACATTTAAATTCTACTTTCTTACCAAATTACAATTATACAATAGTGTTAACAACTATAGTCACCATGTTATTCATTAGATTCTCAGATTTTATTTTGTAATGCCTCTGATTTCGAATTCGAGAGACCATCAAGGAGCCGGTACCAATGCAAACCCACGAGGGTTTATTTGCAAGCTCAAACTTGGGCCCAAGTCTCCACACAGCGGAGCAGGACTTGGACCCCGAGATGAAGAGGCGTAGTGGTTTTACAAGGGACAGTGGCCAATGAGATTGTAACACACACAGAAAGTTACATAGTCATGTCAGTCCACACGCAGGTGGCCAATTCAGTCACAATTCACCCTACAGTAACTATTTGAACTAGCCTATCACTCTGGTCAGAATTGGCACGCAAGTTTGGGGGGCAAAAGGCGGGGATAACTTGTTTACTTCATTCCTATGGGGGAGTGTTTTAAGCAATAAGCAGATTATGTGGGTTTAGCACAAGATGGAGTTAGTCTTGCTCTGCTTGTCCAGGGGTAAGGAATTTTTGTTAAATTTCTTGGGTCCCACAATTTATCTTATAACTGAAAGTTTGTACCCTTTATCAGTTTTCTCCCTATTTTTTCTATCTCCCAGCAATCACCAATCACCAACTGATTCTGTTTCTGAGTTAGCCTTAAAAAAAAATTTTTTTTTTATTCCGTGTGTTAGTGACACCATGTAGTACTTGTCTTTCTCTTTCTGGCTTATTTCACTTAGCATAATGCCCTCCAGGTTTATCCATGTTGTGGCAAATGCTAGGTTTGCCTCTTTTTAAAGGCTGAATTATTTCTATATCTGTATATTTATATCTATCTATATCTAATCATCTCCCATCTTCCTTATCTATCCATTCATTCATCCATTGACAGACACTTATGTTGTTTCTACATCTTAGCTATTGTGGAAAATGCCGCAGTGAACATGGGAGTGAAGATATCTTTTCGAGATTATGATTTTATTTCCTTTGGATATATATATCTCAGAAGTGGAATTGTTGGGTAATATGGTAGTTCTATTTTTATCTTTTTGAGGAACTTGCATAATGTCTTCAATACTGACTAGACCAGTTTACATTCCCACCAACAGTGCAGGCTGATTCACTTTTCTCCACATCCCTGCTAGCATTTGTTATCTCTTGTGTCTTATTAGTAGCCATTCTAACAGCTATGAGCTGATATCTCACTGTGGTTTTGATTTGCATTTTCCTAATGGTCAGTCATGTTTAACAACGTTTCATGAGCCTGTTGGCCATTTGTACATTTTCTCTGAAAAATTTCTATTCAGCTCTTTGCCCATATTTTAAATTAGGTTATTTGTTTTTCTGCTATTGAGTTATATGAATTTTGTCTATATTTTGGATATTAAACTCTTATTGGATTGGTGATTGGCCAGTATTTTCTTCCATTCCATACTTTGTCTTTTTATTTTGCTGAGAATTCCCTTTGTTATGTAGAAACTTTTTAGTTTGTTGTATGTATGACTACTTGTTTATTTTTGCTTTCTTTGCCTTTGTTTTTGGTATCAAATCCAAAAAAGCCATTGTGAAGACCAGTGTTCAGGTGCTTACTCTCACGTTTCCTTCTAGAAGTCCTTTAGTTTCAGATCTTAAATTCAAGTCTTTAATCAATTTTGAGTTTATTTTCATGTATGGTATAAGAGAGAGACTCAGTTTTATTCTTCTGCATGTGGCTATCCAGTCTTCCCACCACGATTTATTGATTTCCCCCTTGTATATTCCTCCTTTGTCATAAGTTAATTGACCGTTTACACATATGTTTTATTCTGGACTTTCTCTTCTTTTCCATTAGGTTCCTTTCTACTTTGTGATTTTATGATGATGATTATATGGAGCTTTCAGAAATTTGTTTTATTCCTAAAAAGTCTTACTGGTGTGAAATCCTTGTCTACCATTGATGAATAGTTTTATAAAATTCTGCAGACAAATAATAAGAACATAGTATGAAAAAAGCAAATTATTAGCTTCTAGGATTAGCAATTGGCATGCATGTTCACTTTAAAGTAGTGGCCCACAACTTCAGGTGTCCATGGGAATGAATTGTAGAGAGTTTGAAAAAGAATATAACTATATTTGCAAAGTATATTGTTGCTAGGCTACATTTTAAGTAATTAAATCAGATTCTCTAGACATAAGGACAAGACGTAGATATTTTTTTAAAGCTAGATTTTTTTCTAATTTGCAGGGAAAATTGAGAGTAATTAAAAGCTAATTGGCCAAAGGTTATTGAAGAGGCAAAAGTGAAAGAGATTCAGTTTGAATAGTTCAGTTTGAACAGTTTTGAAAAAGTTTAAGGGCCCCCTGGGTGGCTTAGTCATTGAGTGTCTGCCTTCAGCTCAGGTCATGATCCCAGTCATGGGATTAAGCCCCCGCATCAGGCTCCCTCTCTCACTCACCCTGCTTGTGTTCCATCTCTGGCTGTGTTTCTCTCTGTCAAATAAATAAATAAAATCTTTTTAAAAAGTTTAAAATATAAATGATAATTTTGAAATAATATACAACAAATTTAATAACTCAATTGAATTCTGGAAATAATTTTTTGAAAAAAATTGAAAAGAAAATTACTGCTAAGGCTCAAATTGAAACTCCTTTTCTAGTTCAAGTTGGTAAACTATATTTTTATAGATATTGGATATAATATACACAGTGTTTTTGCTTCTCTTTGTACTGTGTGGGAGTTAAATGAAAATCTTGTTAAGTTTCAGGCATTCTCTCATTTGATATTTGAAATGGTTTTATTTTTAAAGATAAGTATATATGAAAGCAAAGCTTCAGAAGACAAAATGATTTTTCACTAAAGCATATATAAGAAATACTCATTATTTAAGGGTAAGGAATAATTGACAAGTGGTGTATTCATTTCCTAGGATTGCTCAAACAAGTCACCACAAACGTGGTGTCTTAAAACAAGAAAAATTTATTCTCTCAAAATTCTGGAGGGCAGGTGTCAGCAGAGCTGTCTTCCCACCAAAGGCTCTAGGGGGAAATTCCTCTTTTCCTCTTCTGGTTTATGGTGGTTCATGGGATTTTTGGTTTGTGGCAGCATAATTCCAATCTCAGCCTGTCTTCACATGGCCTTCCTTTCCTATACCCCTAGGTGTTTCTTTCTGTCTTTTATAAGGGTGCTAACTGAATTTAGGGCCCACCCAAATTCAATATGATCTCATCTGGATCCCTACCCTAATTACATCTGCAAAGACTCTATTTCCAAATAAGATCATATTCTGAGGTTCTGGTGGACATTAATGTTTAGGAGTATTGTTCAACCTACCAGGTAAACAACATCTATAATGAATCTGTTAAATATGGAGACCAAATTTTTATTGTAAAGAGTGTGTGTGCATGTGTGTGTGTTATAGGAGGAATTCTTTAATACAAATTAATTCTTAAAATTAATTAAATAAATACAAATTAAGAAAGAATTAATTCTTTAATTAGAATTTCTCTGAAATGCGAGACCAAAAACCCCCTACATGATATTGCCTATAATTTCATCTATGTATGAATTGTTAGTGTTTACATATATATACTTTGTATATATATATATATACATATACATACATACAGATGAACAGCATCATTTATCTCATGGCTTTGTTCTCCAGAAGAATAATAAGGAGGCTAATATTTGCAAAAACATCTGTAAGCCTCATTTATTTTCCAAGAGGTCTTTTTAAATCTTTTTTTTTTAAATATAGAATGCTTCATGAATTTGTATGTCATCCTTGCACAGAGACCATGGTAATTTTCTCTGTATCATTCCAATTTTCATACATATGCTGCTGATTCAAGCACTTAAAATGTTTTTTTTTTTTAAGATTTTATTTATTTATTTGACAGAGAGAAACACAGTTAGAGAGGGAACACAAGCAGGAGGAGTAAGAGAGGGAGAAGCAGGCTTGCCAGGGAGCAGGGAGCCTGATGTAGGGCTGGATCCCAGGACTCTGGGATCATGATCCCAGTCAAAGGCAGACGATTGATGACTGAACCACCCAAGTGTCCAAAATCTCTCTCTCTCTCTTTTTTTTAAGATTTATTTATTCTTTTTAGAGGGAGTGAGAATCCAAGTGAAAGGGCAGAAGGAAAGGGAAAGAATCTCAAGCAGGCTCCAGGATGAGCACAAAACCTGAGATTATGACAAATGCCAAAACCAAGAGTTGGAGGCTTAACTGACTGTGCCACTCAGGTGCCCCCAAATGTTTTTATAGTCACATCACACACACATATACCACAGATACCACACCAACATCTTATACCAGATAGGAGCTTGCACACCCACACATGCTCCCCTCCCACTTATACAACACTATACATATATCACACATATAGCCCACAGTCCAATGGGCAAAGTAGACATTTGAACAAATAAGGTGTTTGTTTAACACTGCATGCTGGGAACATAGAGGAGGAAATAATGAATGATTTAGGGAAAGTGGTGTCAGGAAAGGCTTCACTGAGGAAATGAAGTACAAGCTAATCCTGAAATTTGAGTAGAAATTCACCATGAAAAATATTTTAAATTATGGAGATAACATTTTCACTCTAGGAAATGCTGTTAGGCCCAGGAATTAGGGCAATATCAAGACAAGCCACTCTAAGATATGACTAAAATAAGCAGCTAAGGAGACTTAGTGATAAGATGTTTATGACCTAATTAACTGTTTTATGTCTTAAAATTATGCCACAAACAGAATTAGAAAATAAATAGCCATGTATTAACATAAAATGATATAGAATTTAGGAGCTATAATACTACAGAGAAAGGAAAGATTAGTTTTGTGTGGAATGTTCTGGAAGTCTTTAAGAGAAATGAAGTTTGAAACTTAGCCTTGATGAAGAAGAGAAGTTGAGGATAACAGTACCATGGGTGCCCTGGAAGGAAAAAATGTCAAGAAGGAAGAATGATTAATGCTTTGGAACTCAAGTAAGATAAGACTGAAAGGAGACTGGGATACCTGGCTGGCTTAGTTGGTAGAGCATGCAACTCTCAATCTCAGGTCATGAGTTCAAGTCCCATGCTGGGCATGGAGCCTACTTAGGGGCAGAAAAAAAGGAGACCAACCATTAGAAAGTCCTTGGTGATATTCCAAGAACAGGCTTGGGTTCTCAGAATAAGTGGATTTGTATTGGGTTAAGGAGTGAATGGTGTTTTGTTTTGGGTGGCAAATTAATGCTCAGAGACCATGTATGCCTTTGCCAGAAATTTATTTAAACACAGGTTCACTACAGGAATGCCACAAGCCAATAGCATATAGGATAATATCTTTTAATAAGCTTGTAAAGACATAACATCCTCCGAAGAAATTATAGATTTTTTACACTATTTTTCCAGGCAAGCAGAGATGAAAGGAAAAAAGTCAAAATCTAGGTGAAGCATATACCTTTATAAGGGTTAATACTTAGGAGTGATGGCTTAACCAAGGAACTGCCAGCTGCCAGCACAAAAATAAAAGTCCTTTGTTACTAGAGCATGTTGCTAGGGATCACTGGTGCTGGTAGTGACAGGCCACGGGATCTTCTTTGCAGGACTGCTTCACTTACTACTGCTGTTAAAATTGTCTTTACTGTGGCAGGAACTAAGAGCCCCAAAGTCTTTGGAGAGCTATTTAGATCAGCAAAGAGTTGCCTTGCCTAGACAGAACACTCTCAGATAACCCTTGCAAACTTCGGATGTTTATAGTGTAAATGTCCCCCTGCCATAGTTGTTTCTTCATGTTTTTTGATAAGGCCCACTGGGGCCCAACAGCAGCTGAGCTACTGAGTTCTTATTGCTGAGAGCAATCTTTGTCATAATCAAATGTATTAAAAAACTTCACATAGGTCATAAACAAGTGGATTTGAAATCCTATCAAACTAATACACAAGAGGTAGGAAATAAATATATGAAGAGATACTGTGTGTCCTGCATTCGATGTCTTAGATTGTTTAGTAGGGAGTCAGTGGTTTTAAGTGCTAGATTAAGGAATTATTAATGGCTAAGGAATTAGAGGAAAACAGTTGATAGGGGAATTTGGCTATTTGGAGATACTGGTGTGTCTATATCAGTGACTTTCAAAGTTTTTTTACTGTATCCTCAGTAAAAAATAGATTGTATGTTGTGATCAATAATAGGTACAAACACGCATAACTGAAACAGAAGCTTCAAAAATCAATACTACTTCCTGATAACAAGGGAAACACTTCCATTTCATTTTTATTTTATTAAATTTCATTTTTAATAGTGAAAATCAGGAGTTTTGCAAATGTACTTAAGCTTTGGACTGTCAATTTGAATTTTGGCTGTTTAAGATTGGTTTTTGACTGTGAGAAAGAATTATATATTTAAAAAATACTTATATTTCATATATTGTAAAAATATTCTAAATATTCATAAAACTTCTTGTTTAACTTACAATTTACTTACTAAAATTTCTAAATTTAATAATTTTATGTAAAATAAAATAACCTTTTTGGAAGGCTTTTGATCTATAATCATTTAATCCAGTTGAAAAGATTAAACTTGCTTGAACAGTAAATCACATTTACAAGTTTAAATATGTATTATGAAACATTTTATTAAATTTATTTTAAAGATTTTATGTATTTGAAAGAGAGAGAGAGCACAAGCAGGGGGAGTGGCAGAGGGAGAAGCAGGCTCCCCGCTGAGCAGGGAACCTGATGCAGGACGCAATCAGGACTCAATCCCAGAATCCTGGGGTCATGACCTGAGCCAAAGGCAGACACTTAACTGACTGGGTCACCAGGTGCCCTATTATGAAACATTTACATTGCATTTAATAAATTTATTATGCTTGATTTTCCTTTTAAGTACTTCAAATGCCTGACTAGGTAAGCAATGACTTTATTAAGCAACACTCCTTTAAAGTACTTAACTCTTTTAAATGTGATTAATTAAGCCTAGAAATGAAGTAAATTTCAGGTTCTTCTAAACATATTTAGGATGTGAAAAACAAAATCACTCCTAAACTTAGTCTGGAGCAACTTAGTCTACTAATCTTTCTGGAAAGTAACATTTCTGATGAAATGTTTAAGCAATTTTATTATTCTTTTACTGTGTTGTGTTAGTCACCATACAAATCTTTAATTAAATCTTCTATATCTAGTCTTGTAATTAGTATCTAACTATGCTTTTTAAAAACAGTTTTAATCCTATGAACTATCACTAACAGGACACAAATTTTTGAATTGGTTCCTTTAGAAAGCCCTTCCTCATAGCAAGTTTGAAATAAAATTTAAAATAAAAAATTTATAACATGCTTATGTTGAAGGATAATTTTTTAAAAGGAAATATCATGTATTTTGTTCAAATATAAAATAAGTATATGTCAGATGTTTTATTTAATTAATAATAAGGAAGCCAGTAATATGTAAAACAGAAATTAGAGGTGATCAATCAGGAACTATGAAATGAATATACTAATAGTTACAAATAGGCTCTTCTTTGGAATAAGAGTGATGGTGGTGAAATTGATTGTACTTTGGGACAAAATTCATTTGCATCTCTTTGAAAAGAATCATTTACATACTATCATTTTTTTTTTAAAGATTTTTATTTATTTGACAGAGAGAAACACAGCCAGAGAGGGAACACAAGCAGAGGGACTGAGAGAGGGAGAAGCAGGCTTCCCGCCGAGCAGGAAGCCTGATGTGGAGCTCTATCCCGGGTCTCCGGGATCATGACCTGAGCCGAAGGCAGTCGCTTAACCAACTGAGCCACCCAGGCGCCCCATACATACTATCATTTTTTAAATAATTTGCAGAGTTGTATAACAGCTTAGTTAGAGAAAAAGAAAGGGGCAGACTTCCAGATAAACTGGAGGCATACACTAGACAATACTTAGTGTTCCTTTGAAAGGATGCTCATTAATCTTCCCTTGCTCATTTCAAGGTCTTTCACAATTTTCTGCATAATTGCCCCACCTACGCCCCTCCCGCCATGCCCAAGCCACAGGAAAACATTGGAGGTACCTGTGAATGTGAATGAAAGCCCCTCTGGGCTTTCCCCGCCTAGAATCTGGAAAGCCACATACCCTGTGGGTCAGGGCAATATGTCCTTTGTGTGCCTATTCAAGACATAGTTCCATTCAGTCCTCCTCCCGGTAAAGGGTAATCTTATCTCTGTATCTCTTATCTGTATTTCTTGATCCCTGTGCCTCAATGGTCTCAACTTCTGTGAGTTTAAGCAATCACTCTGTACCTTGCAGTAACAATACTAATCCTGTCTCTAGAGCGGGTGCAAAATCAGTAAACCATTGGCTAAACTAACCCAAAAGAAAAGGGAGAAGACCCAAATTAACAAAATCATGAATGAAAGGGGAGATATCATGACTAACACCAAGGAAATAGACACAATCATCAAAAATTACTATCAACAATTATATGCCAATATGTTTAACAACCTAGAAGAGATGAATACATTCCTAGAAACCTATAAAATACCAAGACTGAAACAGGAAGACATTGACAATCTGAATAGACCTATATCTAGTAATGAGATTGAAGCAGTGATCAAAAACCTCCCCAAAAACAAGAGTCCAGGCCCAGACGGATTCCCTGGGGAATTCTACCAAACATTCAAAGAAGAAATAACACCTATTCTCCTGAAGCTCTTTCAAAAAATAGAAATGGAAGAAAAACTTCCAGACTCTTTCTATGAAGACAGCATCACTCTAATCCCCAAACCAGACAAAGACCCCATCCAAAAGGAGAACTTCAGACCAATATCGCTTATGAATATGGATGCCAAGATTCTCAACAAGATCCTTGCTAACAGGATCCAACAATACATTAAAAAGATTATCCACCATGACCAGGTGGGTTTTATCCCAGGGATGCAGGGGTGGTTCAACACTCGCAAAACAATCAACGTGATAGGACAAATCAATAAGAGAAGAGAGAAAAAACACATGGTACTCTCAATCGATGCAGAAAAGGCATTTGACAAAATACAACATCCGTTCCTGATCAAAACTCTTCAAAGTATAGGGATAGAGGGAACATTTCTCAACCTCATAAAATCTATCTATGAAAAACCCACAGTGAATATCATCCTCAGTGGGGAAAAACTGACAGCCTTTCCTCTGAGATCAGGAACAAGGCAAGGATGCCCACTCTCACCACTCCTGTTCAACATAGTGTTAGAAGTCCTAGCAACAGCAATCAGACAACAGAAAGAAATAAAAGGTATTCAGCTTGGCAAAGAAGGAGTCAAACTATCTCTCTTTGCAGATGACATGATACTCTATGTGGAAAACCCAAAAGACTCTACCCCCAAACTACTAGAACTCATACAACAATTTGGTAATGTGGCAGGATACAAAATCAATGCGCAGAAATCAGTTGCATTCTTATACACTAACAACGAAAAAATAGAAAGGGAAATCAGAGAATCGATTCCATTTACTATAGCACCAAAAAACTATAAGATACTTAGGAATAAACGTAACCAAAGAAGTCAAGGATCTGTACTTGAGGAACTACAGAACACTCATGAAAGGAATTGAAGAAGACACAAAAAGATGGAAGAGCATTCCATGCTCATGGATCGGAAGAATAAACATTGTCAAAATGTCTATACTGCCCAGAGCAATCTATACTTTCAATGCTATTCCGATCAAAATTCCACCAACATTCTTCAAAACGCTGGAACAAACAATCCTAAAATTTATATGGAACCAAAAAAGACCCCGAATCACTAAGGAAATGCTCAAGAAGAAGAGCAAAGCTGGGGGCATCTCATTACCTGACTTCAGGCTTTATTACAAAGCTGTGATTACCAAGACAGCGTGGTACTGGCACAAAAACAGGGAAATAGACCAATGGAACAGAGTGGAGAGTCCACATATGGACCCACAAATCTATGGTCAAATCATCTTTGACAAAGCAGGAAAAAATATCCAGTGGAAAAAAGACAGTCTCTTCAATAAATGGTGCTGGGAAAATTGGACAGCTACGTATAGAAGAATGAAACTAGACCATTCCCTTCACCACACACAAAGGCAAACAAAATGGATGAAAGACCTCAATGTGAGGCAGGAATCCATCAAAATCCTGGAAGAGAACATAGGCAGTAACCTTTTTGACATCAGCCACAGCAACTTCTTTCAAGACACGTCTCCAAAGGCAAAGGAGACAAAAGCGAAAATGAACTTCTGGGACTTCATCAAAATACAAAGCTTCTATACAGCAAAACAAAACAAAACAAAAAAAACAAAACAGTCAACAAAACAAAGAGGCAAGCCACAGAATGGGAGAGGATATTTGCTAATGACACTACAGACAAAGAGCTGGTATCCAAGATCTATAAAGAACTACTCAAACTCAACACCCAAAAAGAAGGTGAACACATAGAAAAATGGGCAAGAGACATGAAGAGGCACTTCTCGTAGAAGATATACAAACGGCTAACAGACACATGAAAAAATGTTCAGCGTCACTAGCTATCAGGGAAATTCAAATCAAAACCACTCTGAGATACCACCTTACACCAGTCAGAATGGCCAAAATTAACAAGACAGAAAACAACAAGTGTTGGAGAGGCTGCGGAGAATGGGGAACCCTCTTACACTGTTGGTGGGAATGTAAACTGGTGCAGCCGCTTTGGAAAACAGTGTGGAGATTCCTTAAAAAAATTAAAGATAGAGCTACCCTATGACCCTGCAATTGCACTACTGGGCATTTACCCCAAATATACAGACGTAGTGAAAAGAAGGGCCATATGCACCCCAATGTTCATCGCAGCAATGGCCACAATCGCCAAACTGTGGAAAGAGCCAAGGTGCCCATCAACAGATGAATGGATAAAGAAGATATGGTACATATATACAATGGAATACTATGCCTCCATCAGAAAGGATGAATATCCAACTTTTGTAGCAACATGGACTGGATTGGAAGAGATTATGCTGAGTGAAATAAGCCAAGAAGAGAAAGTCAAGTATCGCATGGTTTCACTTATTTGCGGTGCATGAGGGGCAAACTGGAGCACAGTGGCAAAAGGAAAGCAAATGGGAACTAGGATAATCTAGGGAGGGAAACGAAACAACAGAGACTTTGGACACAGAAACAAACTGGGGGACTTGGAGTGAGGGGGGGTGGAGGGATGGGAGAGCCTGGTGGTGGGTACTGAGGACACCTAAAGCGTGGAGCACTGGGTGTGGGGAGTGGGGAATGAATCTTGGAACACTGGAAAAAAAATTTTAGTAAGAGTAAAAAAAAAATAAAATAATAAAAGACTGGGGCCCCTGTCAGTCAAGAGAGACTGAGAGGCTGAGAGACAAAGGAGGAGGCAGCAAGAGAGCTGGAAAACAGCAAGAGGCCCTGCAAAGAGAGACTGAGAGAGACTGAGAGACAAGGCAGAGAGCCTGGGAGGAGGCAGCTAGAGAACCTTAGAGGAAAAACAGCAAGAGAGCCAGCAAAGAGACAGAAGCAGTGCAAGGAGAGAGCAAGAAGCAAAGAGAGAGAGAAGATAGAGAAGTAGAGCAAGAGGGCCAAAGCCAGAGCTAGAGAGCTAGAGCTAGAGAGCCAATGCTAAAAAGCCAGAGCGTGCGCCTGAGCCTGCTTCATAGGTCTCTCCTGACTGACCTCAGGTCTGTCAGCTTGCATTAGATTTCCGTGTCCGAGTCATTATTATTTCGCCCACCAGACATCCCGCGGTTCAGGACCCACACATCTCTGCCAAGGCTGGCTCCCCGGCGGCGACACCACCTGATGATGATAATAATATAAAGATTATTCACACACACACACACACACACACACACACACAAATATACAAGCACACAAGGCTGGTCTCATTTGGTTTAGTCTAATTTTTTACATAGCTGCAACTGAGTGTTAATAGATGTCTCCTTGAATTGGCTTTACAAATCTAGAGTCATCGGGGGGGGGGGGCGTCTAGGTGGCTCAGAGGGTTAAGCCTCTGCCCTCGGCTCAGGTCATGATCCCAGGGTCCTGGGATCAAGTCCCGCATAGGACTCTCTGCTCAGTGGGGAGCCTGCTTCCCCCTCTTTCTCTGCCTGCCTCTCTGCTGATTTGTGATCTCTCTCTCTGTCAAATAAATAAATAAAATATTTAAAAAAACAAAAACAAATCTAGAGTCATACTTCATATACCCAGAAAATAGAACCTTACAAGACAATATTATACATAATTACAATAACATTTCCCACATGAATTTGCTCAGTTCTATGTATTCTTGTTCCATTGGAATCTTAGATTAGGAATCTGCTTTCATAAAGCCTTCTGTTTCATGAAAAAAAATCCTGAAAATCAGTCCACTGGTAGTTTTTTTTTTTTTTAAGCTTTTATTTATTTATTTGACAGATCACAAGTAGGCAGAGAGGCAGGCAGAGAGAGAGGAGGAAGCAGGCT
>PITA01019261.1:0-38204 GCA_004023965.1 Spilogale gracilis | reverse complement strand
TGTCCATTGCTGAGAGTGCTGTGTTAAGATCTCCTACAATCAATGTATTTGCATCAATATGATTCTTTATTTTGTTTAACAGTTGGCTTATGTAGTTGGCTGCTCCCATGTTGGGGGCATAAATATTTACAATTGTTAGATCTTCTTGATGTATAGACCCTTTAAGAATGATGTAGTGTCCTTCTGTGTCTCTTACTACAGTCTTTAGACTAAAATCCAATTTGTCTGATATGAGAATTGCTACCTCGGCTTTCTTTTGGGGTCCATTGGCATGAAAGATGGTCTTCCATCCCCTCACTTTCAGTCTGGAAGTGTCTTTAGATTCCAGATGAGTATCTTGTAAACAGCATATGGATGGGTCCTGTCTTTTTATCCAGTCTGGAACCCTGTGTCTTTTTATTGGAGCATTTAGGCCGTTCACATTGAGAGTGATTATTGATAGATACATTTGTATTGACATCATGTTGCCTATGGAGTTCATGTTTCTATAGATTGCCTCTGTAGATTTCTGTTTTGTGTCGCTCTTGGGCTTGTTTCTCCTCTATAGAACCCCTCTTAGCATTTCTTGTAGTGCTGGCTTGGTGGTTGCATAATCTTTTAGACCTTGGCGGTCTTGGAAGCTCTTTATTTCTTCTTCCATTTTGAAAGTCAACCTTGCTGGGTACATTATCCTTGGTTGCATATTTTTGTCATGTAACTTCCTGAATATGACTTGCCAGCCCTTTCTGGCTTGCCAGGTTTCTGTGGAAAGGTCTGACGTTATTCTGATGGTCCTCCCTCTATAGGTAAGGGATCACTTTCTCCTAGCTGCCCTTAAGACATATTCTTTGGTTTTATGATTCGAGAATTTTACTATTATGTGCCTGGAGGTTCTTCTGGCCTCATTGATCTTGGGGGCTGTCCTCTCTGCTTCTAGGACATGAACATTTGTTTCATTCCCCAGATTTGGGAAATTTTCATCCACGATTTGTTCAACAATATTTTCTAGGCTTCTCTCTCTCTCTCTCTCTCTCAACTCCTTCGGGGATTCCAATAATTCTGATATTGGAGCATTTCGTGGCATCATTCATTTCCCTTATTCTGTTTTCTTGGGATTTTAGCTGTTTGCTCGAAGACTTCTCTTGCTCCTCCTTCTTAATCCATCTGTCTTCTAAATCACTGATACGATCTTCAGCTTCACTTACTCTGGCTGTTAGCATATTTAAATTAGATTGCATATCATCTATAGCCTTTCTAACCCAGCTTTCACTTCTGTTACTATGGCTTCCACTTTGAGACTAATGTTCTTTTCTAAATTAACTATTGCTTGGACTATTGCTGCCCTGAATTCCATTTCTGTCATATTGTTTATGTTCATTTCCAGTAATTCTGTGACCGAGGTTGTAGTCTCAGGGTTCTTCTTCTGTTGGATGTTCCTTTTCCAAGTCATTGTGGCGAGGAGTGGTTGAGGGGGTGTATGGCTAACTATATCAGCCACTATCTAGGTGGATTGGTCATTGGAAGGTTTTGGAGCAACCAGAATTCACCACCAAAAAGGGAGGAGAAAGAAAAAATAAAACGGAAGAGAAGAAGCAAGAAAAGAAACCCCTGCCAGAGTGGGGCCTGGTGGTAGGATTTATATGGTACAAAACTGTTACAGGGTAAAGAAAAGGGTTATCAAGGGTGAGTGAAGAGATCTAAAGCGAAGCCCAACCTATATGACCCCCAAGACCAGTATTTATATGATACAAAAGCAAAGACAATTACACAGACACACTGACAAACTATAATGGGAAGGTGAGGGTAGACACTCCTTGTGGGCAAGGAATGCGTTTCAGACGCTCCTGAGTTTGTCTTGTTATTATTGTTGGAGGAGCCCACTTTCAAAAGATATAGGGAGATTAGAAGTGGTTGTATATAGGGGTAGTACTGAATAGGAATGTGGGATTGACTTGAGGCTTATAACTACATGTACACGTAAAAGAGAGAACAAAGGAAAGAGGAGAGAAGAAAGGGAAAAACAGAGAGAGCGAACAGGGAAACAAGAGGCAACAACAAGAGCAGAAAATACAGGAGTGTGTTTGAGAAAATTTCAAGGTAAAAAAAAATTATGGGGTGTTGTATTGAGGATCACGTTGTGATAAAAAGGGGGTTAAAAACTGAAAGAAGAAAAACCGTGAGAATGTGTTTTTAAGCTTAGAATGGAAGCTTTAAAAGTAAAAATAGAAAAAAGTTTAAAAAAGTAAATAAGGTGGAAAACTATCAATAAGTTGTAGGGCTTTTGGTACTTGTAGTCGGTACCAGGAGTTTAATAAATCGCCTTTCCCCCGATTTGGGGTTTTGCAGTTTGAGTGTTGTCCTCCTGAGCTTCTGGCTTGCTTTCTGGGGGCGGGGCCTGCGGCGTAGTTTCAGTCCTTCTACCTGGGCTGCGTCTCTCTGTCCCCTTGCTAGAGGCTGGTCTCCATGGTAACCAGGTTATCAGGTTACAATTCTCTGGTGGCGGAGCCTTCTTTTACGTCCTTTTTCAGCTGCTTTTTGCAGATGGTTTTTGTCTCCAGAAGCGCAAAATATCACATTTCAGGCTGATTTCTTGGGTGCTCACAGTGGTCCTGCAGTGTTCCTTTCACTGGAATTGAGTGCACTTCAGGGAACTCCCCGAAATGCGGTCACCTGGTCTTCCGCCATCTTCTTCTCGAGATTTTATTTTTAAGTGATCTCTACACCCAACACGGAGCTCAAACCCACAACCCCAAGAGCAAGAGTCACACACCCTACTGGCCAAACCAACCAGGCGCCCTTCAACTTAGTTTTCTTTCTAAATAGAATACTAAGTTGTGGGCATCTTTCCACATTGGCATGTATACATGGATCACTCTCATTCCTTAGCAGCTGTATAAGATGGACATACCATAAATTCCTCAATCCTCTGCTGATAGACCTACCTGTCCAGTCTTTTGTTATTACAAACAATGTTACAAAGAACTTTCTGTATATTTCTCTTTGGTCCCTCCTGCCAGTGTTTCTGGAAAATAAATTCTCAAAGCCAGAGTTAACTAGATCAAAGTCATAACGTCTTGAGAGAAATTGATGAATTTCCCTCCAAAAATAATGTACGAATTTGCACGTGCCCAGCAGTCATGAGAGGGCCCATGGACACTCCGCCCCAACACTGGATAACCTTTTAACTTTTGTCAACTTGATGTATGAAAGATATCATCATCTTGTACTTTTCATTTAGATCCATTTTTGCAGAGTCAAGCATCTCTTCATGTGCGTTTTGGCCATTTGAATGTCATTTTCTATAACATGTATTTTCCCATGTTATTTGTTTATTTTTCTTACTCATCTTTTCCTTTCTTACTTTTCTTCCTTTGTACTTTTTTAAAATGCTGGGTGGTGAGAGTTCTTTGCAAATCAGCTTCTCAGTCCTCTTCTGTCATGTGAAAAGGAAATTAGTATTTTCTTCAGTTTAGTGTGTCATTTGCTTTGGGTATGCTTTTCCCCTCTATAGAAGTTTAAAAAATATTTATTTAATCAGAGCTGTCCATCTTTTTCTTGATAATTCCTGGGATTTGTGTCATGTTCTAGAAAGATATTCTCTACTCCATGATTACAAAAGCAAACATTCTCTGATAGTTTCTTCTATTATTTTTATGTTGGTTTTCTTTTTTACATTTTGGATTCATCTGGAATTCATTTTAGTGTATGCAATGAGTTAGGGGCTAGATTTTTTCCAAATGATCCATCAATTGCACTTTAATTCTTACAACTTTGGATACACTCATACTCTTTTCTAAGCCCTTTCTCTCGTTAAGACTTTATTGAATCAGCTGGTAAGCTGCAAGCCTTTTCCCTGGCTGTGTTAGAGTCTTTAGAATGAGGTCACACTGTCCTTTCCAGGTGACTCTGCTTCTCTCTGTGTTCATTTATTCATTCATGAGCATTGGCTGCCAGGGTCCGTGGTGAGATCAAGAGAGACAGAGGGAAGAACATAGACGTGGGCCCTGCCTCATGGACTGATTTTAGCCATTAACAGTGACCTCGATGATTCCTGATTCATGAGTTCAAGGGGATGTTTCATGGTCAGCCCAGGGATCCTCCCAGAAGCCAGGCCAAGACCTGGTTAATTTCGTATGCCCCTGACCCATGGCTCAGCCAAGGCCTATGGTAACAGGGCCATAACAAGTTGAATTTTAAATAAATCTGGCTCCCTCTCCAACATTGTTAGAGACCTTATCTAGCTCACTCTGTTCCCATCAGATAAGAAGGGGCCAAAGCAGCCAGAGTTGTGGGGAACCGTGGTATGCCGTGGGGAACTGCGGTGTGCCATGAGTTTTCAGAGATGGATTTTTGGGGGGTGGGGGTTGTTGGGAAACAGAAGAAAGAAACTGAAAAGACTGACATAGTTAGAAATTACCTTTGAATCCCGGCAGTGAGAAGTCAGCATGGGGTCTGTCTAGTCTGTGACCTTGAGCATTTAGCATCTCTGGGCTCCATCTCACAGACAGTCAAGGTTAACAGACAAGTTCTGGGCTGAGATCTTTGCTCAGATGGTTTTATCTGATGCTCAGAACATCTTTGTTGGGTAACATCCTTATATTTGGCTTATGCACCAAACTCAAGGCTCAAAAGGGAAACTGAGGTACCTAAAACCACTCATTTAGAAGGAGCAGAGATAGGATACCAGGGGATTTGACTCTGAAGCCCTCGCCCTTTAGGAGGTGGTCTAACGCCTCTCCCACCCTTGCTCAGGGTGCCCTGCTGTGCTACGGGTACTTCTAAGGAGGGCAGGGAGGAGGGACTGGCCCCACCGTGAGTCAGGGCTTAGTGGGCGGCCCAGGTCCTGACTTCCGGTGGGGCCAGTCCCTCCTCCCTACATCGGGACAGATGGACCAGTAAGAAGGAACCGAGAGACCCAGAACCTGACCCTCACAAGTGCAGGACTTCGGTCTGTGGACTTGGGCCTGTTCCATGGTGAACGAAAGGAGGGGCAATAAACGGAGCTTGGAAAAAATGACTTCACGGTGTAGAAAGAGGTCAGCTCTCCATGGATTAAGGACTTGCATCTCACAAAGAAGAACTTTAAAACTCCTAGTAGGAAATAGAAGTAAATATCTTTTAGAGTTTGGGGTAGACAGAGATTTCTTAAATAAGGCCCCAAATGCATTTCCTACAAAATAAAAGAGTGATTAACCTGCCTGTATTAAAATAAAGAATTTATGTTCAACAAAAGCCACCTTACGGGGAGTGAAAAGACAAGTGATGAGGCAGAAGGAGAAAATCTCAATACACAGAAGCAAAAAGGGAATAATAAAAAAATATACATAAATAACTATATACAAATCAGTAACGACAACAACAAAACCAGAAATATGAACAAAGACTCTGAGCACGATATTTCAGAAAGGAAGAAACACAGAGAGCCAGTTAATGTGAAGAGACAAATGTTGTTAGTGATCAGGACAATGCAAACGGAAGTTTCCGCAAAATACCATTCTACATTCATTCAATTTGCAATAGTTAAGAGTCCGATAATACCGAGGGTTCATAGGTGGTTCAGTTGGTTAAGCGTCTGCCTTCAGCTCAGGTCATGACTCCAGAGTCCTGGGATGGAGTCCTGCAGTGGAGGGTCCTTCCTCAGCAGGGATTCTGCTTCTCCCTCTCCCCCTACTTATGCTCTCACCTGCTCTCTCTCTCAAATAAATAAAAATAGAAATAAACCTTAAAAAAAGAAAAAGAGGGGCACCAGGGTGGCTCAGTCGGTCAAGCATCTCCCTTTGGCTCAGGTCTTGATCCCAGGGTCCTGGGATGGAGCCCCAGGGAGCCCGCTTCTCCCGCTCCCTCTTTCACTGTTTCTCTGTTGAGTAAATAAATAAAATCTTAAAAAAAAAAAAAAAAAAAACAGAGTCGGATAATACCAAGTGTCAGAAAGGGTGTGGACTCCTAGGATCTCTGGCACATCTTTGGCAGGTGTCTATGGGGGTGAAACCACTCCAAGGAAAGTCTCGCGTTATCTTTTGAAGCTGACCATCTGCGTAGCTTCTGACCCCGCCACGGGCCTGTTCCCTGTGTTATAGCAGAGCTGTCCATGTGTAGTAAAATCTGGAAACCATCTGGGATCAACTGTATTCCTTATTTGTAATTGTTCCTTCCTTTTCACCCTTGCCAAGTCTCCCTGTTGGCAGAGACCCTCAGCCTCACAGAATGAGAACTAGAAATAACTTGGGGCCGGGAGCCATGGAAATATTGGAGTTGTTTGTTCCTGCAGGAAATGATGAAAAATGTCCATTTCAAATGCCCATCAATGGGACAGTGATGAACAGACTGCAATACTCACACGTGACATACAATAGATAACACTCAAAATGAATCCGCTCCAGGGACATGCTTCACATATAAATTGATTTTACCAATCTAACACTAAGCAGGAAAATTAAATCTCCAAGGATTACATACAATAGGGTATCATTTTGTAAAGTTAAAAATGACTAACTTTAAAAAGGATTCTTCAAAGGAACACATACAGGTGCAATCTATTATATAAAAATGGCAAACAGGGATTGATGAGCTTAGGGTCCAGGGTGAGTGGTACCTCACTGCAGGGACAAGGGTCAGCTTGTCCATTGGGCATAGCAGACTCCGTGGCTTAGGTCCGTAAGTTTTGTAGGACCCATCAGAATGTTTGTTTCCCTTTTAATCAGAAGCAGAGGTCAAAGGAAATGTTTTAGACTATAATATTAATATATTCTTTATATATATGCAGTCATATGATAAACACGTGTATGTGTGTGTGTGTGTGTGTGTGTGTGTGTGTGTGTAGGAAGAGGCCCATAGAGGCAGAAGCATCCAGATCCAGGAGAGTCAAAATGTGATACTGCGTCAGACAAGAGATGGGATGTGGGAATTTAAGTTACTCGTAGATGAGAGCCAAAGTGTTAGCTTTGATTTGGGGAAACGTATTCTGTTATTATAAATAACCAAACCAAGTGTAACATACATGGGCCAATATTAAGAGTGTACCATATAGGCGCCTGGTGGCTCAGTGGGTTGTCTGCCTTCAGCTCAGATCTTGATCCCAGGGTCCTGGGATTGAGCCCCATGTTGGGCTCCCTGCCCAGTTGACAATCTGTTTCCCCTTCTACCCTCCCTACTTGCCCCCCCTTCTCAAATAAACAAAGTCCTTAAAAAATAAATAAATACATAAATAAAAATTTTAAAAATTTTTAAAAAGAGTGCTCCATAAACTGAGGATTATGATCATTTATTTCTGTACAGCTAGGATCCTCTAGAAAAACAGCAGACTCTAAATGTTGAATTTGTAAACACTTTCAAATATAATTTTTTTCAGAATTTTCACTTAGAAATTTGAGCTTCTTTCTGGGATCGTAAACTTTTTAGATCAAATTTTGTATCTGCAATGGCTACACAAAATTCCTACTCAAAACTTTCAAATAATTACCTCTACAAATGACTATCACCACTTTTTTGCAATCACAATTGAAATTTTAAAGACTCTAACAGCCCTTCCTTTTCTGTCATTGATGAACGAAATAAATGGCTTGAAATAAATGGGCGTTGAATTCAACAGGCCTTCACAGTACCCAGTATTTCACACTAGGAACCGAGCTCTCATCTGTAGAACGCACCTTATTGGAGCAGCGGCCATCAGCTACTCGGAGCCCCGAAGGATCTACACGACTGCGACTGCGGGAGAGGAGCTCATTAAGGTAAAGATGAGGCCATCAGAGGTGAACAATCAGGTCCGAACAGGGGATTACATGATTGGGCCCAATTCTTCATCCCTCCTTGTGTATACGGTTCTGCCAGAGACCTTGCAGGCCAGGCCACTGAAGAGCAGAGTGTATTTCCAGGGTTCCTGTTGCTGGGCTTGGCCACGTGACTTGTTTTAACCAATGGAATAGAGCGGAAAGGACAGTCTACTCTTTCTGAGGCTGGGTCTTGGTCCCTTGCTTGTCATCACCACAAGAAGGACATTCCCTGGGCCGCCTGGGTGGCTCAGTCGGTTAAGTGTCTGCCTTGGGCTCAGGTCATGATCCCCGGATCCTGGGGTTGGGCTCCCTGCTCAGCAGGGAGTCTGCTTCTCCTTCTGCCCCCCCTCCCAGCTCATGTTCTCTCTCACTGTCAAATAAATAAACAAAATATCTTTAAAAGGGGGTCCCACGTGGAAGAGGAGCAGAGCCATCCCCCTGAGCCTGTCCCACGTCATCTGACTCACCCTGCTCTAGCCTAAAGCTGGGGAACCCCAGAGAATCTGCAGACCTATGTAAATAAATAATTACGGCTGTAAGCCGCTGAGTTTGGGGGCACTATAGCAGCATCATAACCATAGCTATTGACTTTAGGTGTAGGAAGATTTATTTGTAATGAGAGAATAAACCACAACAGATTAGAAAAGTTTAGCAGCTGACAAGTAGCCCAAGAGTCACAGAATCCAGAAAAGTATGTAACATTTTTTTTTAACTGCCCATCTCACATTCCTTTCTGGTTTCCTACCTTTGGGGCTGCCTTTTCTTTGGTTGCCTCTTCACACTCAGGACAACAATTTTGTAAGTTTGTACTTCTATACAGAGAAGAAAGGGACAACTGAGCTTTTCCTCCTGCATGGTTTCTTTTCCAGCAAGGAAAAAAAAATTGTATTGTAAGTCAGAAAACTTTCTTCCCATTTCACAACTTGCTACTGGTCACATTGTGTACATTTTCAGGATTGTTCTCAAACTTGGGAAAACCTCTGTCAGGTTTCTGTCAGAATGCCTTATGTCTTCTTGTGCAATGACTAATCCTAAACTCTGCGGGAATGGGTGAAACTCATCATTCAGTTTGCCACCCACATCCTTTCGGCGGGGCGCATTACACCTTTGATGTTCCCCATGCAGTTCAGTAAAATTTGTGTCGAGTCCACAAAACGTGTTAGTATTTTTTCCGATGCATCCTTGTGATCCACTCTTTTGTATGACTTGACTCCTGAAAGACTCCAGGAACCTCCACGCACCTGCTTTCCACACTTGCCCATCCCTCTTAGGGAGATTCTGCTTTCAGAATGACCAGAAAAATTTTTTAAAGACTTTTTTAAAGATGTTATGTATTGGGTGCCTGGGTGGCTCAGTTGGTTAAGCGTCTGCCTTCTGCTCAGGTTATGATCCCAGAATCCGGAGATCAAGCCTGACATCGGGCTCCCTGCTCCACAGGAAGCCTGCTTCTCCCTCTCTCACTCCCCCTGCTTGTGTTCCCTCTGTAGCTGTGCTGCTCTCTGTCAAATAAATAAAAAGAATCTTTTAAAAAAAAAAAAAGGATTTTATGTATTCATTTGAGGGAAGGGGGAGGGGCAGAGAGAGAGGGGGAGATGCAGACACCCCACCGGGCAGGGCTCCATCTCAGGACCCAGGATCATAGCCCGAGGCAGACATCTAACCGATGGAGCCACCCTGGCACCCAAGAAAATTTTTTGGTTACAATCTTTTTCATTGATGTCATGGTTCATTTTTATGGTTTTTATTTCAAAAATGTAAATATTTATGTCAGTTACTTAATAATATACACTTAAAGATGACCCAAAAAATATGAAGGCAACCTCACATATATTTCCAAATCAGAAATCTGTGATTTCTCAATGGTTTTATTGAAACTCAAAGGCCTCTCCTTCAGACAGTCTTGAATACGTCTCCGCGCAACTCCGAGAGCTTTCCTTGCCCCTTTCCAGTCTGTGATCCTCCCTTCTTTGCCTTTATAGCAGTTGACCTGAGATGAGTTATACACTGATGTTTGTTGTCTGTGCCCCCCCAAGAAGCTAAGAGATTTTTAGATTCATAAAACTCCTAATCTCTAGAAAGTTGATAGATAAATAAACAAGTAACTGTTTGTTGAGTGAAGGAGTGAATGAATCTCTGAAGTAACCCCAGATCATTCTGCACTGTGGCTTCTGTCTAGATACTTCTCCCACTTCCAGAGCTGGTCGAAGCTCCCGCCTGCTAGGACCTGCTGTGGTCTAAACCGCTCCCCATGTACATCTCTGTATTCAAAACATCTCCAACTGCAGCCTCTTTTCCATTAAAAAAAAAAAAAAAGTAACAGGTCCCTCAACCCAAAGTCTGTTCAGTCGATAATTACTTCACCTTTATATATTTCGCATGGCATGATTTGGCATGATGTGTTAATTTTACTCCCCTGAAACTGTTAACATCTTTGCACCCTCAAACTCAGTCTTGGCCATTGTGTCCCTCCGCGTGTAAGCAGTTTGGTCTTCCATTTTCCGTTCCTGGTCGCTCAGACTGAGAATCTCCAGGCATCTCTGCCCCCATCTCTTTCTTCTTGCTCCCACTCAGGCACCCCTTCCTGTGTACTGTTTCATCCCCAAGCCACCCCCTGACCTATGCACCTCTCCCTTGGCCACAGCCCGCACCCTAGTCTAAGTGCCAGAGACCAGTCTCCCACTGAGGTCCTCCACCACCTTCTGGAATGGTCTGTTGAGATGCAGGTACCATCACTGCCCTCATCAAAACCTTGGAAGACTTCCCAAAGCTCTGGGATGAACCCCGGTGCCAGACGTGACCCGCCCCACTCTGCATACTCATCTCTATCTCTGCCCGCTGTTCTCTGCCCTTCCATTACTCCAGTTTTCTCGGAGTCCCTCCAAAATGCCAAGCTCCCTCCTGACTCTGCATCTCTTCCCATGTCGTTCCCTCCACATGGACCACCCTTCAATTCCCACTTGGCCTGGCACCTCCGGCTCATCCTCGCTCGTGGCCTCAATGTCATGTCCTCTGAGAAGCCTTCCTTGACCCTCTGGACAGTCCAGGCCATCTGTTTTATACCCACATTGGGCACTGTTCTTCTCTTCCTTGATACATCTCAAAAACAGTTATTTGTATCATTGGTTTTTCAGTGTCTGTCCTCCCTATAGTCAGCAAGCTCTGTGAGGGAAAAAACGTGTATTACAATAACAATAGCCAACATGTATGTGGGCCTTACTTTCTGCTGGGTAATATTCTAAGTACCTCGAATTTATCATCTCATTTAATCCTCACAGAAACCCCTTAAGATAGATCGATATCTTTCCCTGTTTTAGGAATGAAACCTGCCCAGAGATTCACCATTAGTAAATGGTGGAATCAGGATTTGCACCCAAGCTGTCTGCTTTTTTCCCACTTCCCTTGCTGCCTCTCATGTCTGTATTATTTCCCATTATATCCCCAGCCCTCAGCATCAAACACATAATAGATGTTTTGTAAATACTGGTCAAATGTATGAATAAGCATGCATTCATCCAGCCTCTACTAAGTGCAAAGCACTGTGGAGAAATTAAAAATATGGATCCTAGGCTCACTGAGCTTTAGCTCCAAAAGCATGAGGAAAAGAGAGATTTTTTTGTGACAGTAGCATATAAAAGAGATTCGTAGAGATGTTTTTTATATTCCTCAGAAAACAGAGGATAACAGGACATCGGTGAACTGGTGGGGGGAGGAAGAGGAAACAGGGAGGCAGACGCTGGGGGGACCCAGCAACCTGGCGGGGGCATCCTTGTGCTGGGGTGGGAGGGCAAAGAAAGGGGCCTGTGCTCAGAGCTGAGGGTGCCCCGTGGAGGGGCTTACCCTCCCAGACCAGGGAGAGTCTCCAATCTGGGCATCCAGGAATTAGTAACTGTGTGCTGGGGAGGAAGTCTTCATGGGAAACGAGACCCACCTACACAGAGCATGCCACCGGCAGGAAATCGCTAAGGGTGTTCAGGAAACACGAGCATGTTCTGTGGGATATTAATAGGGTTTCACAAACTCACTTGGAAAATTCTGGATTGAACAAGGTTAAACAGGTTGCTTTCCTGAAGGCTTTCTCAGAACCCTTAAGGAATTAAAGTTAATTGGGTCTACAAGACAGGGAGGCACGTGCAATAGCTCCAAAAATGGCCGTGGACTCGCTTATTAACTTGACATCACGCTAGTTATAAAGAGATGGCCAAGGTGCATGGGGGATGGGGTAAGCGGGGGGTGGGCATTAATGAGGGCACAGGGTGGAAAGAGCCCTGAGGAATCCCTGCACTCTATCTCTGAAACTGTATGTTAATTAATTGAATTTAAATTAAGTAAAATTTTTTAAAAATAAATAAAGAGGTGGCAGAAAAGAAGGCAGATAGAATAGTCCAGGGTATCCCAGATGGCAGGCTGGGGAGTTTTGACCCCAAGTGAGAGGCCATGGGAAGAGTGGAAGAAGATTGCATATCAGTGCTGTCCCCCAACCACCTCTGGGGGGTAGGAGGCTTCTCTGATGTTCACGTGGGAAGTGGATCTAAGGAACGACAGAAATGAACATTTCTTGTCCTCTCACCACATTCTAGCCCCTGTGCCACATACACCCGCATCTCATTGTTCCCACTCTACGAACCTACAGGCTATCTGTCCTACTTTGAAATGAAGTATCAGAGAGGTCATCGAGTCCTCAGCCCACACCTAGTGAACCAGGGAGCACCGGGGGGGGGGACGGGGGCGAGCCCAAGCAGGGTGGGAAGCACTGGGGGTGCAGCCAAAAGCCTCCAGCACTGGACCTCTCCCAGGACCCACACTGGAGCTATGTGCCCCAACCTGAGAGTGACCAGGCCAGCTCACACTCCCTCTCTGGGCCATCGTCCACACGATGATGGCTGCCCTCCCCTCAGCCCTGCCAGCTCTCCCAGGGTGCTGCCTGGCAGGACCCCAGCTCTGGCCTTCTGTCTGGGAATCTGGGAACCAGCTACCACATACCCGAAGGACCAGCCTCACAAGGCCACGCCTTACCACCCACCCTCTCTCCTTCACCAAGCTCTGTCCTGAGACCTGCCCATGTTCTCTGTGAGGCAGAATCCACCATGGCCCCTTGTTTCCTGCAGGAAGCCTTGCCCCACATCCTGCCCCGGAGGGGATGTGAGGGTCCATCTCTGCACACAACTCAGCGCCTGTCCAGTCTCGTTTCATGGCCACCCATGTAAGCCCAGGGGCTCAGGGCCAGAGGGGGGATGGTAGAGGGGGATGGGCAGGTACCATGACCACTGTGAGAGCTGGTGGCCTTCCCGGTTCTGCCACCTGCTGGCCAGGTTACACTGCCCTGAATGCCAGCCCTGTCCCCTGGGAAACAGCCCTCCTAACACTCACCTCATGGAGCTGCTAGGAGCATGAGCCTTCCCCTAAAAACCCTGCCCCTTCTCATGCTTACTCCCAGTCCAAAAACAAGGAATGGAGTGATTCCCTATCGTCCCTGAACTCTGGTGTTAGAAGTGTATTGTTTTGTGTGTCTATATGGCCTGAGTGATATTGGCAATGACTAGCATTAGTTAGGTTTATCACAGGATCTAGGAGCCTTTCTGAGTGGTTTCTAGACCACAGCCAGAACCAGAGCCAGAACTTGAACCTAGACTATCTGACTCCGTGGCCAGGCTAAACACTCCATCTATTGTTCAGTATAAATCTTTGTGGATTAGACTATGAGCCTCCAGAGGTCATGAACCTGGCTTTGCCAGGAGCCAGGAGCCAGCTCAGGCCCAGCACTGTGTGAGTTCCAGTAAATTCATTCATTCACTCATGTATTCACTCTCATTCAAGTATCTATTGAGCACCTTTGATAGGCCAGGCGCTATTCTAGGAGCTGGGGAAGCAATGAAGAAGGTAGAAAAGCCCCCTGTTCCCAGGGCAATGACATCCTAGTGGAGAGCCAGGCACTAAACAAAGAGATAGCAGCAGTCGCAAGAAGAATGCCAGCAAGTGACTCAGGTTATGTGACATCAGTGATGGGTGACTGTCTTCCTGGGTGGTCAGGCACGATCTCTGTGAGGAGGTGACCCATGAGCTAAGACCGATGGAATCATAAGAGGAAACCAGGCCTCTGAGCATCAGGGGAAGAACTTCCAGAGGGAAGAGCAAGTGCAAAGGCCCTGAGGCGGGAATGAACGGGCCATGTCTGGGAGACACAGGGGAGCCCCAAGCAGCTAGAATCCATGAAGGGAGACAGCGGGGCAAGGCCCCATTGTGTGAGCTTCAGCAGCTGAAGGGAGAGGTTTTATTATTTTTTGTGATTTATGATTTTTTCAAAATGTGATAGAAGCGGTTGGAGAGTTTTAAGCGGGAAAATGACATGATCTGACTTTTTTAAATTAGTAGACTTTATTTTTTTGAGATTTTATTTATTTATATGACAGAGAGAGAGAGAGAGAGAGAGAGAGCACAAGCACCAGCAGGGGGAGAGGCAGGCAGTGGCAGAGGGAGAAACAGGCTCGCCACTGAGCAGGGGGCCCAATGTGGGGCTCGAACCCAGGATCCTAGGATCATAACCTGAGCCAAAGACAGCTGCGTCTGCGACTGAATCACCCAGGTGCCACAATAGGCTTTATATTTTAAAGTATTTCTAGGTTTAAGGTTTAGAGTAGTTTTAGGAAAATTAAGGGGAAACTACAGAGACTTCCCATATATATATACCCTCTACCCTCTCACCTCAACACACACACGCACACACACACACACACACACACACATGCAAGCAATTTCCCTATTAGTAACCTCATGCATTGGTGTGATACATTTCATGCAGTTAATGCGTCAATATTCATCTGTAGGTCCACAGTTTACATTAAGCCTCGCTCTGTGTCTCTATGTGTTCTTCCTTCCCTCCCCAGGAAATCCCTGGAAATCACTGATCTTCTTACTGTCTCCATAGTTCTGTGTTTTCCAGAACATCATGTAGTTGAAAGCATACAGTATATAGTCTCTTCAGACCAGTTTCTTTCACTTGATCTGACTTTTTAAATTTTTTGAGAGAAAGAGAGGCAGACAAAGTGTGTGTGCACCCAAGTCGAGGCAGGGAAGGGCAGAGGGAGAGAGAGAATCTTAAGCAGGCTCCATGCCCAGCACAGAGCCCCAAGTGGGGCTCAATCTCACGACCCTGAGATCACGACCTGAGCCGAAATCAAGAGCCGGACCCTTAACCAACTGAGCCACCCAGGTGCCCTTTGATTGGACTTTTTAAAAAATCACATTGGCTGGTTTGTAGAGAATAGATTGGAAGAGGACAAAATAACAGCCAGCAGGCTGGCTGGTCAGCAGACGAAGCAGTTGTCAGGGCTCAGACACGGGGGTGGCCATCCTGGTGGGGAGAAGTGGACAGCCTCGGACACCTGCCCTGGGCTGTTGGGTCTGCCGATAGACTAGCTGCAGACGGAGGCAGGGGAGAGAAAGAGGATGGTTCCACCACCAGGTTAGACGGAGTCCAAGAGAGCGTGGTGGCGTAAAGTTTTCCTAGATACTGCTGGGGCGGCGGTGGGGGGGGGGGTATTTACCTAAGTAAATAAGGACTTTTCACTTAGAATTGGAGAAGCAGGTCCAGAGGGATCTCCCAGTGTGCTTAGATCACAAAGAAAGCAGGTCTCCCTTGGATGGCAACCCTCCAGCCTCTTCCTTCAGAGCTCTGCCATCAGCTGCCAGCTCCCGGTCCCTATAGTACCTTCGGTAAGTATTCGCTGTTCTCTGGTGGTCGTTTTGTTACATAATCGATAAACCACTAACAGAAGTAAAAGGCTTCCAGATTTATACACTGCTGAGTCTCTGCCTGGAAAACCTTCCCCTTTGCCCTGCTTAAAACCCAACTGGTTTCTCATTGCACCTGGGGGAAAATACCCACCTTGGAACTGAATCTCAGCAAAACTGCCTGTTAACTTATCCTGACCCCTGAATTATTTCAGCTTATTTTGGTCTCAAGTAGCTACCTTAAGTCCAAAAAAAAGAAAAGAAAAAAAAAGAAAAAGTGGAGGTAGTGGTGTTGATGGATTTCTTGGGACGCTATAGAGGCACATCACAGATCAAAGGAAGAGGAATTGAATAAGCAGTCAAGCTGAAGGACAGGTCCAGGGTCCCACAGAAGCCTGGGACCTTCTGGGAACAGGGCTACAGTGACCAGATCCTGTGTCTCTCCACCCCATTCATGATCTTAGAGAGCACTGGATGTTCCTAGCCTCAGTCGGGAGCTCACTCGCCCCTGATCGGACCTCAGATTTTGGGGAGGGAGCACAATGCCACATGGTATGAACTGGGTGGCTCCCCGTAAAGGCAAAATCTTCATGCAGGATGGAGCTACGGATGTCCTTCTGGGTAGCACTGGACATCTGTCCCCAGTAATCCTATAACTTGTCCCAGCACTTCTCTGTTTGTCATTTCTTGACATGTATCTCCCTTTCACTAGATAGTGGGCTCTTCAAGGATGTGGCCTTGACTCACTTAACTTGGCAGGCTGCAACAGAGTTCCCCCCCTTGCCATCCTCCCTGCTCCTGCATGGGCTTGAAATTTTAGCTCAGCTCATGGCCTCCCAAAGTCATGCCGTGTCCCAATGTGCTTTGCAGCTTGGGGTGACCGCGTAACAAGTTTTAACCAATGCATAAGGATGGAGGTGATGTGAGCACCTGCCAGTCCCACCTTTTTGCATCCTCCTGGCTGGCAGGTGAAGTCGGAGGCGTGTCCTATGGGACCACCTGGAGAGGGACAACTGCCTAGGGATGGCGGCGTCATCTGACAGAGAGATCCAGAGAGATCGGGGGTCATATCAGCTTTCAACTGCTTGCCCCCAGAATATTCTAAAAGGCAATAAAACCTCTTTACTTTGTCAGGAAACATAATCCTAGAATCATCCACATAACCATGCTTAACGTGGTGCCTAACATTTAGCCAGTGCTCAGAACATTATGGTTGGATCACTAAATCCATAGCAAAAGATAAGAAACCCTCAGTTCCAGCATTTAACACATCAGCTCTTTGCATGTTCCTTCTCACCTCTTGTCCACACACAGGTGATAGTTTTAAGAGAGGTGTACTCAGAGCACATATGAATTTTATAGCCAGCCTTTTCCCTTCGACAGTAGCTGCATCATAAACATTGTCCATGTTGAGTCAGATTATCATCGCTTTTAAAGAGATCAACCATAATTCACTAAATCACTCCCTTACTGCTTGATACATACATTTTTCCTTTTTTTTTTTTTTTTGGTAATTACTGATAATGCTGCAAGGAAGTTGCTTATGACTCTCATTTTTACTCCATATTTTTGACAGCTTTCTTGTTGCTTTTCTAATATCTTAGGATACCCTTGACCTTTACCAGCCAATCTCAAGCTTTTAAGTTTCCAGTTTGCTTCTGAACAATGGTCACCATGAAGCTAGTCATTGAATAGCAACAGGTGCATTGCTGAGCCACTGATTAGGTCACTGTGCCATGCCAGCCACTGGTCCTGTGTCTGTGTCTACGTTTCTGTACAGACTCCATCTCGTACTTGCCATCTGCCAGGCAAGGTGACAAAAAGCATATACCCCAGAGTTAGACTGGATTCAAATCTCAGCAACACCGCTTCC
Organism: Spilogale gracilis; assembly: GCA_004023965.1. Taxonomy (NCBI): domain Eukaryota; kingdom Metazoa; phylum Chordata; class Mammalia; order Carnivora; family Mephitidae; genus Spilogale; species Spilogale gracilis. The sequence goes on along the minus strand of PITA01019261.1, from coordinate 20,855 downwards.
TGGAAGACCTCAGGGAGACCACCCACCCTCTCTGTGCCTCCATCTTCTCATCTATAAAATGGGGACAGCAACACTTTCTGCAGGGAATTGCTGTGGCCATTAAGCGAAAGACCAGTAAGAACCAGCATTTCTTGAGTGCTTCTGAGGTGCCATGCACGGTGTGAAAGGCTTTGTGGCGATGATCTCATCTGTTCCTCACCAGAGCGTAGGAGGTACATGTCTCCACTCCCATTTTCAGATAAGGCATCTGAAGCTCAGAAAGCAGACACAGCGCACGGAGTTGAGAGACTCTTACATGGTCAGTCCTTGGCCTCAGAGCCCCAAGTTCCTTTGGAAAGGATTCTTCTCTTTTCCGTGCTCACAGAGCCAGAGGTAGAGCCCTGGCTTCGGCAACACAGTCTCTTCCTCCACCTGCCCCCCGCCCCATCCCTCAACACACAGCCTGCTTTTCAGACCTGCTGAACCACCACTGTCCTTCCCACAGTTGCTGTTGAAACCTGGAATGCCCCAGAAGCTCAGGTAGGAGCTTTAACTGTTTACCAAGCACTTCCTCTGGCCAGCCCCTGTGCTTGGTGCTTTATGTCATTATCTCATTTAATCCTCAAAACAATCCCAGGACATAGGCACCATCACCCCTACTTTATAGGTGCGAAAACCCAGGCCCAGGCTGGCAAAGCAAATTGCCCAGTGTCCCAGGGCCATTGGGTTTAAGAGCTAAGTGTTACAGCCAGGCAGGGAAATGGGAGCCTGGCATCCTGGCACCCTCATCCACCAGCCTCCTCTGGGATGGTGGTTTCTGTGGGATGGGGAGGGTATGATGGTCCCGTGTGGCCACTGTCCACCCAGACCAGCAGTGCGGAGGGCACCAGCAGAGTGTCCACTAACCCCCCACCACATACACACACCCCGCCCCCCGCCTCTCAAAGCCCCAGGCGCCAAAGGCAGGGACAGGATCCAAGACAGAGCTGTTAGATGAGCTTTCTGTGCTGCCCCCTGAAATAGCCCAGCTCTGCAGCTCATGCTCTGGGAGGCAGCAGGCGGCTCCCGGAATAGCGCTTTACTGCTGCAGGGTGACCTAGTTAGTAGGTTCCTCTTGTCATGTGAGGCTGGCGGAGCAAGACACTCACCTGCCTCTCTTGAGGGCAGAGATGGTCCAATCCAGCACTTTCCTCTCCCCCTTCCCCAGGGAGACTCCGGAGTCTCCCCCTGTTCACTCCTCCCGGAAGTCTGGGGAGTGTGTGATTATACACTGGGCACGGTGCTTTGTGGCCTCAAAACATGTTTTCAAACAACATCACGCTTCCTTCCCATAGCAGACAGAGAGGGGCGACTTATTATCATCCCATTTTGCAGGAGAGGAAATGAAGGCACAGAGAAGGTAATAGACATGAACAAGGGCACACAGCTGGGAGGAGGCAGAGCCAGGATCTGTCTGACACCAAGGCCAGTGTTCTTGTAGCATCCTGAGCATCCCTGGTCGCAGTGTCCTCTCTGAGGAGCCCTGGTAACTACACCCTCTCCTCCCGACCCCCGCCACCCCAGTTGCCGCCTGTGATGGGTCTCCTGAACACCTGTGGCAGAGTGGGCGGTGGTCCACCAGGCCAGGGGTGGAGCTGGAAGTGGCATTTCAGCATTTGGCAGCTCTGTGACCTCAGGCAAATTGCTTTACCTCTGAGACTCAGCTTCTCAGTCTGGAAGATGGGAACCATTGTCACACCTGCCTGCTGGGGTTGTTACAAGGATTGAGCGAGACAGTCCATGCAAAGGGCCCAGCAGACTCTGTGCATTATGGTCTTGATAAAGTCGCTATTCTTGTAACTTTCGATTATCCTTGACATTTTGAATTTAACCAAAAAAGGAAAAGTTTTTAAGATTGATTAGTGCCAGTGAAGAGTTACAATGGCGAAGGACTTCATGGCTTTTCCCACACCATCATGCCACATGCCTGGGAGAAACAGTTGTATTTTCACTAATAGGACACTAGGATAGGGCAACTTTTCCAAAGCCTTGGGCCCTGACTCTCCGAATGACTTGAGTGGCACTGGGCTGAGGTTGTTAGTTAAAGTGAGGTCTCTCCCTGACTTTCATGGTGGAAACCCACCGAAGGAGGGGACAGAGAAGTGGTGGCGGGGCCCCTCCTCGGAAGCCTCTGGCCCAGGCCTGTGCATGAGCTCATTACTCTGCGACTGGCCCCTCACCCCCGACAAGGCACGCAGAGAAGGGCAGGGTGTGTGTCTCAGTGGTCCCTAGGAGTACAGGGTCCCTGTGCAGAAAAGCTGGAGGAGATCAGAGGCAGGCCTGAAGGGCCCTGAATACCTAACCACATTACCTTAGGGGAAGAGTGGCTGTAGGAATGGAGCTAGACGGTGAAGTCAGAGGCTGTCCCTTCAAATCCTGGCCCCCTCTCCTTAAATGTGAGGCCACAGATAAGTTGCTGAACCTCTCTGAGCCTCATTTTACCCATCTGTAAAAATTGGGCATCGTATGAACCTCATGGGGATGGGGAGGTGGCAAAGACTGGATGAGTCACCCACACATTCGAGAATCTGAATTGGACAAATTTAGATAATTAAGCCCCAAGACCTAGATCATCCTAGGATTTTGGAAGTTGAGATGATTGCATTCTGGAGGAAAGAGGGATGGTAAGACTGAGACTGGGTCCTGGAATCCCAGCAGGACAGAGGCAGATGGAGAGGCCTGGGGAGGGCAGGTCAAGCAGAAACCCAGTGGGACAAAGCCCAGAGGGAGGCATGGACAGGACCCTGGTATCAGAACAGCAGCTCCCCAGAGGCCACCATGCCTCGGTCCCTCCCTGCCCCCCTCTCCAGCTGCCTCCTGGCTGTGAACTCTCTGTGCCGGTTCTCCAGCCTCTTACCAGACCCCCTCTTCCATGCAGTATTATTTGCATACAGAATTACTGTCTGTCCTCCCCAAAGAATCTGAAGGAGTTCTGAGTGAGAGGACTCTGCCTGCTCCCTAGGGCATCCCCAGCTCAGGACACAGCGCTGCAGCAGGGGGCGGGGGAGAGTCCAGGCCTGCAGAAGGAGGGGGCCCCCAGGACTCAGGTGGGTTGGCTGATGGCAGCCTAGGGAGGGCTGTGAAGCCCAGGCTAAGAAATCAGGGAGATTCTTCAAGGAGACTCAACAGAGCTGTGACAAACCAGGTACTGGGCCGGTCAGGTTCCCGGCCTGGGTGACTGGGAGGAGGGCAGTGCCTCCGACAAAAATCAGTTTGTGTGTTCCTTGAGACTCTTCTGCACCCAGCTCTGGGTTGGGCACAGGGGTGCGGAGAGGACCAGGCCATGCTTCCTCCTCTCAGCAAGCTTCCCATTCTAGCAGGCATCTGAGCAGGAGCTTGAAAGGGAGGGAGGACCGGGAACACTGGACCCCGCCCACCCCCACCCCAGCAGCACCAAGCCACCACAGGGTAACAGGGAAGAGTGGAGAGAGCCTGGGAAATGACCGAGAAAAGACAGAAGAGATGGCAGGACATGGATGCTTCCTCTGGGACCTGAGGGGTGGTATTCTGTCCCTTACTTCCCTCCGGGGTCCCTGCAGGAGGAGCCATGGCCGGGCTGCTTCCTACCTGAATGCCTCTACTTTGGGCAAGGACACAGGGGAGGAGGGGGAAGTGCTCAACAAAGGGGCATTCTTCCAGCCAGAATCAATGGAAGCTTGTTTGCCCCCCGCTGCCTGGGGAGTAGCCAAGCATGCTGGCTAGGGGACCTGGACAGCAGGGTGGGAACACGGAGTTCTGGGCTGCACCCGGAGCATTGTTCTGGCCCCAGAATAGCCACACCCTTGTCTTCCAGCAGCTTCAAAAACAAAAAAACAAAAACCAGGAGTGTGGAGGAAATGGGGGAGGGTGCTTCCAGAGAACACCCAGGCCGGTCTTCACCTGCAGGGGGAGCCCATGGGCTCAGAGATCGTGACTTTCCTGTGGTCCTGGGTCCAATTTGCCCAAGGGCCTCCATTACCTACAGCTGTCCCCACTGCCCTTCATGAAGCTCTGTGATCTCTCCCAGCCTCCATTTCCTTATCTGGAAGATGGGACTAATGATTCCTTCATCCCAGGTAGGAATTACTGGGTGGATCCAAAGAGACTTTGAAAACTACCTGGTGTTTGCCAGCGAGGCTGCTGGGAGGGCGGTCCCCGGTGGGGGACTCACAGAGAGGATGCAGTGGGGTTGCAGAGCGGGGTCCACACAGACGTGCCCTGCTGAACGGTCACTGCTTCGGGAAAGACAACCCACCTCTCTGGCCCTGTCTTCTCTCCTTGCGCCACCAGCACCCAGCCCATATCTCCGAAATATCCCTTCTCTTTTATACCGGCTGTTTATTTCAAACTGAAATTCCACAGGATTGGAAAGACAGGCAATAGCTACCGCCACCGAGAACTTTCTACCTCAAGTGCTGAGAAGCCAGAGCTCACAAAATCCCCATGGCAGCCTCATGAGCTAGATCCAACCACCGTCCCCATTTTACAAAGAAGAAACTGAGGCTCAGAGTCGTGAAAAAACTTAGGCTGATACCTAGCTAGAGACTGCGCAAACCTGGGGCAAAACGCACATCTTCAGACTCCCAGGCCAAGGAATGTAGCTCCTCCCCAATTCAAAATTTGCCCACTTCTGGGGAGGTGAAGCTACCTCCCTGCAGCAGCCTGTTTCACTGTTGGGGCACCCAAATCCACCCCTGGAGAGTAGGCTTGGCTCGGACCTGGGGTGTGACATGGGACAGATGAGGCGCCAGGCCAGCAGGGCCCACAGAAGGTGCTGGGAGGGTGAGCTGAGGGTGGCCCAAGGTGACCTTTACCCAGACTCCCTGCTGGCTATGATGCACCTGCCCGGGTGATCTCCAATTCTGCCTCGCCAGAGGGTGGGGCCCTCCTGTGGAGCCAAACAGGACAGAAGGACGGGAGGCGGGACGTCCGTGCCAACATGCTCCTCAGTAAGTCCTGTCTGCTCCTCACCACCACCTTGAGAAGTAGACAGGAAAGGGTTAATGCTCTCCTTTCACAAATGACAAAACTGAGGCCCAGAAGGGAGGTGGCCTGATGGAGAGCATTTGTCCCTCAAATGCTGGCTGACACCTGACTAGGCATCAGTGCTTGGACATAGCTGAATGAGGCCCTGCCCCAGCTGAAGCCAGGCTACCAGACCAAAGCCGGAGCACACCCCCGCACAAGGCGACTGTCACTTGTCTCCAGCCTGGCCTCTCTTTGGCTTTGGCGTCCTGGAGACTGAGTTCATGTTCAAGGATTTAGAGGACGGAAAAATAGCATTTGTGCTTACTGATGTCAAAGGGACTAGCAAAAAGTCTCCAGGAGATGGGAAAATTGTATCTCTACATCCCCCACAACCAAAACCAAGGGAAGTAGACGCTTAATATCCGAAGGAAGGGCTTCTGTTTGCTGGGAGGGGTGACGTTGGCACAGTGGGAGGGGCCAGGCCATCTGCCCGTGGCTCTGCCCAGGAAAGGGGGGCGGTGGAAAGACAAGGACCTGGAGTTGGGTGCAGGCAGGGGTGAGGGGCCAACAAGGCATGGGAAGCCAGTGGCCAAGAAGGAAATTTCTGGGGTGGAAGGAGAGAATGGAAGAGTCTGGTCTGCATTTGTATAAGTCGTGCTCTGAGGTAAGCAACATCATCCTGTCTTCCATCTTCTGATGAAATCTTCAGTAAAATTGACTTTACTCGCTCTGCCTTTTTGAGGTACTTGGATTCGCTTTGGGGGCCTTGACTAAAGAGCTAGACCCTCATTACGGGTGGCTGCGAAGTGCCCACGGAGCGTGTTCCTCGGGCTCTCAAAACTGCTTTCCAGCTCCAGGTAATTTAAAAATGGTTCGGTACAAAGCAGAACAGAAAGCTCTTTTGTCTTAAAACACAATGAATAATGAAAGTCCAGTTGTGTTGCATGAGTGATCGTCAAATGTGATATTCCTCTTCTATAAGGCTGGAGCTTTTTGGTGGCAGGTTATTTTTCCTCCTAGACCTGTTTTTCCTGGCTCCAGCCTCAATCAGTTGAGATACTCCTCTCTGCTGACTCTGAGGACAGCATCAGCCCAGACCCTTCCAACTGCCCAGGCTCCGGCTGGCCACGCACAAAGAGGCTTTGTGGGTTCCGTGAATTAAGCACGGATGGGTGATGGGGACAAGACAAAGTTGGTGAGCAGGAGTGCTGAGACTTGCCAAGTCCCCCTTCCAGCAGTCATCCTCCTCTGGAAGGGGGATGTAGCAGGAGGCCATTGTTATACTTCTGTAACTGGGAAAAAACTCTCAGGGTGTTACCATTTTCCATCCAAATTGGATTTAAACGGCCTTGAGCACCTGCTGCCAGATGAACAGAGAGTCTAGGATCACCTTTTGTGGGCAGTGCCTTCTCTCCCCTGTCACTCTGACCAGCTTGGGTCATTTAAGAATAGCCAGGGCTTCTAAAATCCAAGAGAAGTGAACCTACTTGACTTTCACTCTCAAGATGGTGACAAGAATCTTGAAGCTCAGAGACAGTCACATGATGGCTCTGTCCCTGGAGGAGGGGGAGATATTATACTCCCGCTGAGCTCTCCGCACTCCACAACAGCTCTCCTATCCCTCTTGTAGGCAGTGAGAGTCTGCGGGCCGCACTCCCCCTGCACCAGGCAGGCAGTGGCCCGGTCACCTGTTGGACTCCCCCATTAGTGTCATCCGGGGAACTCATTTTCTTTTTAAGATTTTATTTATTTATTTCACAGAGAAAGAGATCACAAGCAGGCAGAGAGGCAGGCAGAGAGGGGAGGAAGCAGGCTCAGCAGAGAGCCCGATGCGGGTCTTGATCCCAGGACCCTGGGATCACGACCTGAGCCAAAGGCAGAGGCTTTAACCCACTGAGCCACCCAGGCGCTCATTTTAAAAGAGCTTTTGAATTGCCCCTGAGCAGGGACCGAACTTAGAAATTTAAAACAGTTCCCTGTGGAGGAAACCCCCTCCATTCTTCCTCACCCCTTGGAGGAGAGACAAGAAGAAATTTGGGGACTCTTTTACGCTAAAGCGGAATAGAAGTTTTCAACAGATCACTCCCACTTTTATTTTTATTAAAGAGAAGCCCTGTGTTTGTTGTTGTTGCTGTTGGTGGTGGTGGGTTTTGGGGGGGAAGAGGGTGCACATGGTTTGTTACCTTTAGACTTTGAGGAAGTTCTGTAAGATCCAAGAAATGGATGGCTGGACAGTGATTCTCCAACGGACACACCGAGACTGTGTTTGGAGGGGTGGGGAGTATTGCCCAACGCCTGTTTCTGGACAGTTACACTCTGCCAGCCAAGTATCTTATTTCATGTTTGTTTCTGGGTAACTGTGGGATTCTCCGTGTCTTTTTAGTCTGTCTTCTTCTTGCTATAAGGTTATAAAAATAAGTACCAAAGCTCACTGATGTCAGACTTATTTTTAAGAAGCCAAAGGTCTCTGTGCACCCTGTGGCAGGAGCTCCCAACCTGACGGCTACAGGATTATGGAAGGCTTTCGATTTATTGTCAAGGATTCGTGAGCTCCTATGCATGCTGTGTGTTTATCATAAACACCTAACTGGGCTGGAGTCAGCTCCATCAATGTTCTGTGTGAACTTAAGATGTGTTATTTGAATTCTCTGAGACGAGATTTCAGAGTGAAGTAGGGGAGAGATATGAAAAGCACCTAACTCGTAGAGTTATTATGGGAATTAAAATAAATAATACGTGGAAAGTGTTGAACCCCGTGCCTGATATAGTAACTGGCCAAGAAATGTTTATCCTTGTTAGGAATAGCCTTTCCCATTTACCAAATTATTTTCCAGGCACAGTGCTAAAAACTTCCCCTTCTCAGATCCTCAAAACACCCCTCATTTATAAAAAGTTGCCTGATGCTAGACTATTCTGGGACTTTTATTTTATACTAATTTCCAAAACTAGCTCTTTTTGGCTCAAGAGCCTGCTTCCTCTGAGTCCGATCAAACTGTACCTGAAGCAAAATGCAGGCTGATGACTTAACATGTCTTGTGTATATATATGCAAAACTTGCATTCTCTTCAAAGTATTTCATAGCCAGCCCAGCATGGAGTGGAAGGTCCTGAGTCCCGAACTAGGGGTGAAGGATGAGGAGGGATCCAGTCCTGTGACAAAAATGAATGCGTTAGTTGCTGAATAGTGTCAAATTGGCAAAATTCTCCCCAAAACCCATTTCCAAAGCCCATGCTCCCCTCTTTACTGAGAATCAGGCAATATTCTCTTTTTCTTGCTAATCTAACAAAAATTATTCTAGTCCTTCTCTTTCCCCATAAAATGTCTCTCCCAAGGGTGAATCTGTGAATCGGCCTGCTGGAGACTTTTCCCTTTCCAGTGAGCTTATAACAAACTTTGATATGTCCTCATAACTGAAATGTCTGGAGAATTTGGCTTTTCTTTTTCTTTCTTTTTTTTTTTAACTATGGATATATGAGGAGAAATTTCCAAAGACTTGGGGAAGGTGGGACTTGGAGTAGGGTGGAGGCAGTCACTATCACTATTTACCAATGAGGGCAGAATTATTTCAATAATCCCAAGCCAATGTGCCCTCAGTGGTGGGTCCCAGCTCTGATTCAGCCCTGAATACAATATGTTTTAAATCCAGCTAGACCGTGCAGATTTTCTTGTGGTTCATGCAATATAAAAACTGATTTTCCCAGAGCTTATTGACATTATTAATTTTCATAAACAATAGATACCATGGTATTTTTTTTTTATGTTGAAAGTATTCTTCTCTAGCACGTTACTAATTACTACAGACACTGATGCATGCAAAACAGTAGGGGAAATTTTAAGGAGAAATAAAATATGTGCTTAGCCTCAAAGTATCTTCTTCACAATATTAATTATCATAGTGGCTTTAAAAGACCTTCGCAGATGATTTGATATTTCTCTCTGGGAAGCAGAGCTTAATTCTCTCCCCCCCCCCCCCCGGGAACCGGACTTAGTGACTCACTTCTGAAGTATGAAAAAGAAAAAAGTAGCAATTTTATAAGGGAGAAATTACACTAACCAAGGGATTAAGGTTAGCATCACTGGAAACAAGACACATCGCTATCCTATAGCCCCAGATAGCACAAGGAGAAGGCCACCTCACCTCTGTGATATTCTTCCCTCCCACCGACCCCCCCAGTCCACAACCCCGTCTGTCTAATCATGAGAAACCTAGAACAAAGCCTCAGGGCCATCCTGCAGCAGACCTGACCAGTGCTCTTCAAGAACCAGCATTGTAAGAAACAAACAAGGAAAGACTGAGAAAGTCGCAGACTGGAAGAGCCTGAGGAGACATGATGACCAAATGCAGTGTGGGACCTTCAGTGGGATCCTGAAACTGAGAAGGGACATTAGTGGGAAAACTGGTGAAATCCGAATAAAAACCGTAGCTAATGTGTTGTCCAACATCAGTTTCTTAGTTTTGATGAATGTGCCGTGGTTATGAAGCATGATGGTCACATTAAGGGAAGCTGATGAACTCTCTGTACCATTTTTGTAACTCTTGGGTAAATCTAAAATAATAGTAAAAAGAATAACAAAAATCACAAAGCCTTCCAATTTCTCGATTACACAACAAAAGTGTTCATCCTCACAAAGATTGGAAACTGTGGTTTACACAACATTCAGAGAGCTGAATGAAAGAAAAACCACCAACGAAACACCATGGGCTGCTTCGATGTTTCCAACCATCCCAATGATTGCACAGTCCAGAGCCAGGGATGTTTTCCTCCTGTGGCTGGTCTTATTCCCCGCTCTGAGGTCACGAGCTGTGACTACGGGGGTGGAATTCAGCATGAAAAGCACGGAAACCCTGAGGTTTCCCAGTGGGGCTGGGAGGGAGGAGGGAGAGTCTCCCAGAATGAATGGAGGGAGATTGTGGGCATTGAAATAATTAACACGTGGAAAGAGCTCAGCCCTGTGTCAGTAAACAGTGTTTATTATTATTTTTATTAGTAGCAGTCGGAATGGTATTACCATTCATCAAATACCTATTTTTTTGCAAGCCCTGTACCCAGCACTTCCCATGCATTATTATCTTAAATCCTGAGAACATCCCCACTTTATATAAAGAGAGGTTCCATGACTTGCTCAAGGCTAGACTGCTCCAGAATTCCTTTTCATTCTGGTCTGCTCAGCCCCCTCCAAGTCTTCGTTTTCCACAAGGTGAGAGGTTATAATCCGACCCAAAAGGCGGCACAGTGAGGGGGGAAAAACCCAGGCTCTGAAATCACAGAGACCTTTGTCCTTTGCTCCCAGGGCTGTTGAGACAAGCAAGACACGGGGTGCGGCACTCAGCGTGCTGCCAGGTGCATAGTTAGTACTCAATCTGTGTTATTGAAAGCAGGAAAATATTGGGAATTTTTTAATTGAGGGTTTTTTTTTTTCCTTTGCCCCAATGTTTCTTGCTGTTTATGGCCCTTCACTCATTGTCTGAGGGGGCGGCCACGAACAGCCTCAGAGAAAGAAGTCATTGTTCGCCACTGAATGTCAAATTAGACTCTTGAAAGAGTCTGAAGCAAAATTGCTTTGAAGAGCCAGGCATTCAATTGCAAGTGTCAACATATATAGGAGAGGGAGAAAAAAAATTTTTTTCCAAAATTCTAGAATCTTCTCTTTAAATAAACGTTTATAGAAAACTTTCAGTAAAACTCTTGACGACCCAGAGAATAAAAGTTTTGCTGCAGTCAGAGAGCAAGCAGTTTCTCGAGTCAGACAGAGAGCTCTTCCTGTCTGGGTTGAGAAACTGAGAGGAAGGAAAGCAAGAGCATGGCATTTGAGCCTGGAGCCTGCCTCTCGAATCTTCCGGCCCAGGGTGAACGCCCAGTAGAAGCAGAAAGAAGAGCCCAGAGCCAAGAGGCTTCCCCTGGTGCTGGAGAGGACATGGCCTGTCAGAGGGCCCTGGACCCACATGGAAGCCAGGCTTGTACAATGGCAGTGAGACTTATTTAGGGAGAGGACCTCACTTTCACTCTGCCCATCTCCACCCCATCACCGGCCCCTTCCCAGTCCCTGCATTAAACTGTTGAGCTCTTAACCCCAAACCCACTTCTCTCTTGAAACATTTGTTTCCATGGCAGTCTGTGTCCATAGGGGGCACTAGAGAGCGCAAGACTGGACGCAGGGCTGGACGCAGGATAGAGGACTAGAGGCTTTCTGCCCGCCCTTCCTTTGTGACAGCGGCACCTCCCAGCAGCCCTTCACCCTGGCAGTGGCAGCTGGTTCCAGTACCAACCGGTTTACACATTCCCAGAACCAGCCTCACTGTGGCCGGTTGGAGGCATCAGCCCGGCCACCGACGGGCCCTCGTCAAGGGTCGGGGCTCCCATTTCTAGGTTCTAATAATCTCAGCTTCTCCCTCTGTCCTCCCGTTCCAAGGGGTGGTATCCATTTCCTACATTCACACCTCTGATATCTCACTATTTGCTTTTCCACTTGTCCAATACTGTTTAGCCAATTTGTATTAAAATTTCTCTCTGAAAACAGCCAGTGTGATTGCTGATTTCCTGATGGGACTGACTCACAGAGGGCCTGACCACCCCCCCCCCCCAAGGCCTTTGTGGGTCATGGTAAGCATCAGAAGTTTCCAGTGGGGTGTATCCAAGCACTGATAAGACATCGATTGTGAGAGGCTTGGGGTCAGGATGAGAGGGGCTCAGGGGGCACAGCCTTAATACCGGAGGCCGTGACCTCAAAGTTGCACTCGGGGCCCAGAGCTGGGCTGGACCAGCTAGGCCAGCAGAGAAGTGATGAGGAGTGAAGCTGACACCAGAGACCCAACAGGGCAAGGCAGCAAGCCCAGAAGCACAGGTCCAAGGCCCCCGATGTCATGGAAGGCTCTGCTACCAGATGTCATCATCCTGAGTCGTGGGGGGCGGGGGGCTGGCGGGGACGTGGACACCACTTAGAGATGGAACAATTCTAATAGAGCTTGGATCCTAATTTGATTTTTTTTTCCTGCCGAACAAGCATACATTTCTTAATTTAAATTTTTTACTTTTGACATCATTTCAGGTTTATAGAAAAGCTACAAGAATAGTGCAGAGAGTTCCAAGATACCCTTCTTCACCCCAGTTCCCCAAATGTTAACATTTCACTGCCTTTGCTTCACCCTACCCATGTGTTTTCAGCAGTGCATGTATATCTTTTTCCTAAGATATTTAAAAGTTACAGACATGATACCTCTTTACCCCTAACTACTTCAACATGTATTTCCTAAAAACAAGGACAACCTCCTACATACCCACAGAACAATTATTAAAATCAGGGAATCACCATTATGCCGTACTTTTATCTAAGCTATAGACTTACTTCAGATTTTACTGAATGCCCCCAAATATTCTCATAACAAAAGAAAATGCAGGATCATGCATGGTATCATTGTGCAGAGAATAAACTTTCACCCAGAGATAAAACTGGGGGGAAGGGAGCTATGATCAAGTCAGGCTCAGCTGTAGAAGAAATCAAGTCTTACTTCTCCATGTCTGAGCCATACGATGTCAACACAGGCCGTGCTATGTTCCTGATGAAGCAGAGTGTCAACAATGATAGTCATGAAGTTCATGTCCCTTTCCATCCTGGGTCTGCATTTCTTTGAGTCACATTTGTGGTCATTTGGTATTGGCCAGTTACTCACAGAAAAAGTTGTTGAGACAATGTAGTTTCATGGGAAACAAAACAGTGCTGGAGTTAGACCTGGGTGGAAAGCAAGCTTCGCCACTTGCTAGGGGCATGACTGTGGCCCAGCTGGAACCTTCCTGAGGCTCCACTTCCTTGCCTTTACCTTGGAGGAGAGAAGAGCACAGCAGGACCTTGAGCCCCGCGCATCCACGCTCACATCTTGGCTCAGGACTCATTAGTTCTGCGACCCCAGGCATGTGCCTTCTCCGGTTTGGGTTTTGGTCTGCTCCTCTGTAAAGTGGGGAAACCATGAACAAGGCGTCTTGCTGGGCTACAGAAAGGGGGCCTGGAATTGGCCTGGTTTATAGCAGGTTCCTGATGAGACGTTAATTCCTTTCCATCAGTCCCTCTGAGTTTGGACATACGATTCTTCCTCTGTGGGCCTCAATTTCTGCATCTGTAAAACAGAGCCAGTGATAACCATCTCTCACACCATGAAGAATGAAAATTGCAGTTGGAAGGGCTTAGTACTCTGAAAAGCCCAAAGTGCTGTGGCCTTGGCAGAGTAAGTGACTAGCAGATGGTGACAAAAACAGAAAGTGCTTTGCAATCCTGGGGCCTGCCAAGAATGTGTACAAACCTGTCTTTCCACTGCTGCCCTGGGGCTCCAGGACACCCCACTGCTCGCCCCACCAACAAGTTCCTCCGCCTCCCCTGGGTGTGTCTGATGTGGGGCCTGTCCTGGAGCCGGCTTCTAGGAAGCCTGCCAATCCTGCCTCCGAGAAGGGAGGAAGGATGGTCACCCTGTCCTCAGCAATTGTTGGGCAAGAGGAAGCATTTCCAGCACTGCCCCCATGCTGCTAAAGAGAGAGGAAGGAATCCACCGCCTGCCAGGCTCTCCCCAGAGGAGTCCCACCCATGGCTCCTGCCCGGCCAGTCTCCTCCCTGGCTCAAGCATATACCAAGTTCACAGAGAGCAGAGAGGCATGGTGGAAAGGACTCTAGCCTGGGAGGAGGAAAGCCAGCCCTAGCATTATGGGATCTAGAGAGAGCTGGGGCAAGTCCTCTTGGAGCAGGAGGGTTTTAGCAAGAATGTCTGTCCCTGGGGAGGCCAGCAAAAGGAGGCAAAGAGTGGGTGTCCTGTCCCAGAGAAGGAGCAGGAATCCAGCTCCTCCACCGCCTGCCTAGATGGTAGAATGACACACAACGCACCAGCCGTTGAGCCACACTCTTAACATTATACTTCTATCATCTTCTGGAACCTCCTAAGCCCTAAGGAGCTTGGGGGCCTCTTCCTCCTTTGATAACAGGAGAGATTGAGGCCTATGAATGAAACTACTGATTCGGCTCAGAATTGAAACCTGGATCTGCTTAATTCCAAAGCCTAAGTTCTCCAGGTTTGCCATCTGGAGCTGGGCCAGGGCTGCTCTTACTTTCCAGGGCCAACACCTTTCTGGGTGCAGCCCTGTAATCTTGCCAAGTCAATCACTGTCAACCCCTCGACTGACACACTCTGGGAATCCCAGCTCTGGTGGGGACGGTCCACGTCACCTAGTTCTGGCCGAAAGTGTCTGGATTCATGCGTCAGCTGTGCCCTCTCCCCCTCCCCACATGACTGGGTTATTCTTGGCGCTGAGTCTAATGCCTCTGTTTATCTTCCCAGGTGCCAAGCAAATGCCAGGAATGAAGTAGGAGTTCTGTAGATGTTTATTGGGTGAACAGAGGTGGAGTTCAGCTCTCTGTTTATCAGAGGAAGCATCTGAGACCAGTGCAGGAGGACAGGGACCTGCCCAAGGTCACTTAGGCCTGTCCCACTTCTATCCAGGGTGGTTTCCCCTCTATTACTCAGTCCTGGCTCAGGCCCAGGGTTTTGCCAAGAAAGAGAGCTGCCATTTAGGGAACTCTGGGGGAAGACCAAGACGCCATCTGGTTCCTCAAGACCCTCCCTGCTATAAGATTAGGGGCAAGTCCCCAAAGGGAGCTGAGCAACCAGTCCCTAAGACACCCACCTTGGAAGGTAGACTCAGTTGCCCCTGAAGCTGGAATTTGCTGACCTGAAAAAGGAGAAAAGTATGGTAAAAGTTTTTGTATGTGAGAGGCACAGTGCCTGTGAGGCTCGGCTGGTGTCTTGTGGGCCACGGTGATTCTATGGCTTGAAAGGCAAGAACTGGGAAGGAATTTAGAGTCTGCAAGGAAATGAAACTCAAGGATTCCACTGTTGCCCATTATCTAGTCATTCATTCATTCATTCATTCATCATTCATTCACTCACATATCGATGTCGTGTTTCCTAAACTTCACCCATGCCATATTACTGTCATCACTTTGCCTTCTCCAAGATAAATTATAAACTTATTTACTTCATGTTTGTCTTTGATTATTTTACTTTAGTGAATTTAGCTACAGTCTGGCCAATGGTGTAGTTTATTTAAGCGTCACCATGAGAACAATGTCCTGTTTGCCCACATACTACCCAACATCCTTCCCGGACCACCCTTGGGTGTCTCTGCATTCACCCATCTCTCCTCTTGTGTCTCAGTTTCCCCATTTGAGAAGGGGACGGCATTTGGAAGCAACGATCTTCCAGTCCTGACCTTCTAGAAGTCTGTGGTTCAAAGAGTCACACCCAGCAAAGAAAAACATGGAGACCAGATGGAATCAGTGGGAGAAGTAACTGGACGAAAGCCACATTTATCTATCCTGTCTCTGAGCAGTGACTCAGGAGGCAAGACCGGAAATCCCTTGGGATTAGTCTGTGACCCACCCTTGAGGGACTAAGAAAAACAAGTAGGCAAGTCCCCAGGAGCCATAAATAGCCCCCAAACACAAGCTACACACACTTCCCTAGACTCTCCCAGAATCTTCTGGAGTTTTCCAGAGGCGCTGGGATCCCTGATGGAGAAACCTTACCCTTGAAGATGCTTGGCACTGAGAAATGACTAGGGGAAGAAATGACCCAGCTGGCTTCTCCTACTCCCCCGGACAGGCCAAGGGGAAATAGGGGTCTTCTTGGGTATTACCTAGTCCCTTAGTATCCATTTAACCCCACTGTGGGCAGGGAAGCAGAAGGAGGCCCATCTTTGTTCTATGCATCCAGGCCCTCCCTGACCAGCTGACTAACCCGAGGTGGGCACCTGCCTCAGAGGGAACCACTGCACAGGTCTGGGCCAATCAGATTCCCATACTTCAGAATGAGGACAAGGAGAACCCAGACAGTGAGGGGCAGGTATAGGGAGCGAAGGTAACGTATAGTTGCAGAGGAGACAAGCTTAGAGCACTCATCTGAGAGACGGGAAGGAAACCAGCATTCTGAGAGAAGCACGCACAGGGTGTGTGTGGGGGGGGAAGCTGGGCACTCCCAGAGAGCCTTCTGTCCTGATGGCTTGCCAGTCCAGGAGCAAGGTCCTTATGTGACTCGCCTGCCCTTGAGATCCTTGAGATATCCTTGGCTCCACGTATTGAATTACACTGTATGCTTCAGCGAGCTGAAGGGCTTCTGTTTCATGTAACCAGATCAATCAGGGTCGAGAGAAGGCAGTCTTTCAGCCTCCGGAATTAGACTTGGCAAGCCAGGCACTAGGGCAATCATGATCGTAATGACCCCCACCCTAACATTTGATTGGTGCCTTATAACTTTAAAAGTCCCTAACACAGGGTTCATCCCTTCCAGCCTTGGAGGCCCGGCCCCAGACCCCTCATGCACAAGACTTTTCTCCCAAGAGCACAGGGTTCAGAATAGCCCAGCTTTGGAGCCAGGCAGACCTAGGTCTCAGTCCTCACTTATCCATCTATTTACTACCTCTATGACCTATTGAACCTCTCTGAGCCCACTTCCTCATTTCTACAAACCGAAAAGCATAACAGTGTGGACCCTGGAGTTACTTCCTCCTGCCTCTGCTGTCTATTGGTTGATGACCTTGGGAAAGTGATGTCATTTCTTTATTTCTTTATTTTTTTTTTAGATTTTGTTTGTTTATTTGAGAGAGAGAGAAGACAGAGAGACAGAGAGTGGTGGGGAGGAGTAGAGGGAGAGGGATAAGCAGACTCCATGCTGAGTGCGGACCTGACATGGGGCTTGACCCCATGACCCTGGGATCATGACCTGAGCTGAAATCAGGTCACATAAGGTGACTTGATTTCAGCTCAATTGACACTCAACTGACTGAGCCACCCAGGCACTCAATAATGTCATTTCTAAAAGCGTCAGTGTGACGGGACGCCTGGGTGGCTCAGTTGGTTAAGCGACTGCCTTCGGCTCAGGTCATGATCCTGGAGACCCAGGATCGAGCCCCACATTGGGCTCCCTGCTCGGCGGGAAGCCTGCTTCTCCCTCTCTCACTCCCCCTTCTTGTGTTCCCTCTCTGGCTGTGTTTCTCTCTGTCAAATAAATAAAATCTTTAAAAATAAAATAAAATAAAATAAAATAAAATAAAATAAAATAAAATAAAATAAAAGCGTCAGTGTTTTCAACAAAAGAGTGGGACTAATAAAATGGTTGTTTTGAATGAAGATTTGAATGAAGTATGCAAATATTTAACACATGAAGCCTGATCAAACTGTGCCTGAAACCTTACAATCCCAAGACCCTTGCATTACATTAGCCAACAAATTCTTAGAGCATTAAAAACAAATGTTTGGCACAATATCTGGCACATACTAAAAATGTTCAGTATGTGGTAGCTATAATAATAATTTATTATGTAAAATACCTAGCATGAGGCTTGACACATAATTACTAATCAAAAATCATGTATTATAAAGTGTACATTGCCTACTACAGAGGATTTCACTTGACCTGGTTTAGCAGGATCACTTTTAACAGAAAAAGAAGTCTTAGTTGATAGCAAGCTTTAAGTGAATCAACAATAATCTCACTACAAAGCTGAATGTGATCTTGAGTCATATTTCAAAAGTACACACTGTCTCTATAAGATGGGAGGTGTTAGTTCTATCTCCCTTGCCCCTTAAGATGGGAAAGGGGTGGGGCCTGGGAAAACATTATGTAGGCAAACAAAAGTTCTTTCTTGGCACATGTGCTTATTTGAAAAAAATGAGTTATATATATATATATATATATATATATATATATATATATATATTGCACACACACATGCACACACAAAAATTTCCCCTTTTCCCCCTTTATCAGTTATGTCTTTGTTTTGGAGTAAGCCACAATAATCAAAATAGTGTGGTATTGGTGTAAAGCCGGACGAATACACTATTAGAGCAGAACTTAAAGTCCAAAAGTATCCATAAAATACAACTGATTTTTGAAAAAGGTACACAAGCACATCCATGGAGAAAAGGTCATCATTTCCACAAATGGTGTTAGAACAAGCACTCATCCATATGTTACAACACATACACACCCTCCAAACTACTATTCGCCTCATAAGTAAAAAGTAAGACAGGGTAGATTCATACACCTAAATATATATAAATGTATGTAAGTACATAAATGTATAAATATAAATAAAACATATAGAAGAAACATGGGAGGAAATTTTTGTGGTCCTGGCTCAGGCAAAGATTTCATAGATACAACACCATAAAAAGAAAAAAAAGGTCAATAAAAAAAATTGGACTTCATAAACAAAGTGTCTGTTCTTTGAAATATATTGTTAGGGGAATAAAAAAGTCTACAGCCTGGGAGAAAATATTTACAAATGACACAGTCAATAAGGAACTTGCATTCAAAAAATATAAAGGATTCAAAAGTTAATAATTAGAAAATTTGTAACTCAATTTAAAAATGTGCATGCTGGGGAAGCATGGGTGGCTTAGTTGGTTAAATGTCCGGCTCTTGATCTCAGTCAGGTCTTGATCTCTGGGTTGTGAGTTCGAGTCCTTTGTTCGGCTTCACACTGGGCATAAAGCCTACTTAAAAAAAAAAATGGGCCAACTATTTGAAAAGACACCTCACCAAATAAGACATATAGATCACAAACAAGCACATAAAAGATACCCAACATTATTAGTCATTAGGGAAATGCAAATTAAAGCCACAATGAGATGCCAGGACACGTCAATCAGAGAGGGTAAAGCTGAAGGGACTGCCTTATATAGCAAGTGTTGGTAAGGATGAGGAGGGACTGGAACTCTCCTACACCACTGGTGGGGATATAAGATGGTATAACCACTTTGCAAAACAGTTTTCTTAAAAACGGGTTTCTTAAAAATGTAACTATAGAGGTGTCTGGTGGCTCAGTTGGTTAAGCGACTGCCTTCAGCTCAGGTCATGATCCTGGAGACCCGGGATCGAGTCCCACATTGGGCTCCCTGCTCGGCGGGAGGCCTGCTTCTCCCTCTCTTGCTCCCCCTGCTTGTGTTCCCTCTCTGACTGTGTTTCTCTCTGTCAAATAAATAAAATAAAATAAAATAATGTAACTATATACCTACCATATGACCTGGTCATTCCATTTCTAAGGAATATGCCCGTAAGAGACTTGTATATGAATGTTCACAAGCAGCCTTATAGGCAAAAGCCAAAAGCTGGAAACCCAACTGTCCATCAACAGGTGAGTGGGTAAACAGATTGTGGTATATCCATACAAAGGATACTACACAGCAATAAAAAAGGAATGGACTAGTGATGGGGGCAGCAAGATGGAGAGATCTACACATAATTATACTGAATGAAAAAAGCCAGACATAAAGAAAGAGTACTTACTGTGTGATTCTGTGTTTATAAAAGTCTCAGAGTTGGAAAATAGATTGGTGGTTGCCTGGGGACAGGGGAAAAGGCTGGAGGGAGGGCTTCCAAAAGGGCACGAGGGACCTTTAGAGAGTAATGAATTTGTTCATTACCTCGATTATGGTGATGGTTTCACAGTATGTACATGGATCAAAACTTACCTATTTCCACACATTAAATACACGCACTTTAGTCAGTGTGGACGTGATATCTCAATAACACTGTTCAATACAACAACACAACAAACAAGGACCTTCCCTGTGATTCTTCTATCCAGGGCTTGCTACAGGACCCACACGGCATCCTAATACGCTCATCCTCCTTGAGCGCCATTGTGCACGCTGAGTCCGTTAAACCATTTAGCCCCAGCTGTCCACACCGCAGCCTACACTGCCTGGAAACTTCTCTTCCTCTGGGCTCTATGCCAAGGGGAAGCCTGGTGACTAATTGGCAAATGGATAGGAGTCATTCACCCAAATATGGAGCACCATGCCCCCACATTCTGTAGGCCCTCCAAATGCAATGCTTCTTTTTTTTTTTACAGGGGTGGTGAGGCAATCACAATGCAGCAACTTACCTTTCACTTTGGAGGGAGGAGCAAACATGACACGTCCAGACCTCTAAACCTCCAGAGACGTCACAAGGTACCAGTCCCTGGATTTTTGTGGTCTGGATCTCCTACCTAGGCATGCAGGTACCTTGCCAGGAGACTTAGGGTGTCTGCTACTTCCTGCTCCCCAAGTCTCATCAACATGATGTCATGAAGGTAGTGGACCAGCATGGTGGGGGGGGGGGTGAGAAGACCAGGTTCTCTCACATTGACTCGTGGACCTCGGTGGCACTGTGTCTGCAGGGACTATATTCAACTCAGGGTTCAGATATCCCAAAGATCTGGATTTTTCCCTCACTCCCAAATACATTCACCCTGGTAAATTGTCAGTTTCCTTGGTGGGGAAAGACACATAGTAGGTGTTTGTGATGTGTTTGCAGGGTCCAGTCTCGGCATCTGGCCTCCCTTGAATCCAGGGAATTCTCCATCTGTGATCGATTTAATTCCTGAAATAGAGTGAGGCGCTTTAATTCTTATTAAGGGGGCTCAGAATTACGTGCATCTTAACAAACAGCATATGGCAGAATCTGCTTAACAACCATCCCATACACAGCACCTGCTGGCTTCTAAGCCTGTCACGTGCATTAGATCATTTGGGCCTCACATAACTTGATGTAGGGGTGCATATATCCTGATGTTTTCCTAGGGCCAAGGAGACAGAATGGGCTGGCACAGAGACATGGGCTGGACTGCAGCAGAAGCAATTTGCAGAGGAGCTTCAAAGTCAGCCCAGGTACAGGCCTTGGCCAGGCCACTGTTAGGTGGAGGGAAGGTAGCTTGACCGGAGTGTCATGGGCAGGGCGCCGGTGTCAAGCCAGTGGTAGAGAAGCTCATCTCAGTCCACTCAGCCCTGGGAACATTCAGTCCCAAAACTTCTTGTGGGCAGGGTGGGACCCCCAGCAAGACAAAGGTCCCTGAAGGCCACCAAAC